>CM060876.1:24998710-25041710 GCA_030737845.1 Acorus calamus | reverse complement strand
CCTTCTCAGCCGACTGTACGGTTTTGGTCTGTCTTTGGGTTCACTGACAAGGTCAATCAATCCACACATAACATCTGATTTAACAATCCAAGTTTATAATAAAAACTAGTGCTAATGGTTAATCCATTCCAGTGAACAATCTGCTCTTGCAGTAGTACATTATACAAGGAAGACAGGAAGTAAACAAGCAATATATTATGATGGTTCAATGTGTTGAATCATAGATTCCTGTTACACACTAGTTTTTAAACTCATGAAAATGAAAAGAAAAATCTAATCATATTCGTATCGCTGGAGAATTAGATCGTCAGCTTCAAATCTGCATCGCGTGGTAAAACCCTGCCGCGGTGGTTGAAGATCATAAAGTCTAAGTTGGCTGGTAGAGGAAACATAACCTACAATTCAATAAAACTCTTATCAGTGATTTATCATTCTAATGCCAATAATATGTAGAGTAGATAATGCAACTTTCATCTATTATAGTGCTAAAACAAGTAAACCATTATTATACGTCAACCCACAACCAATGGTAAATACAAGGAAGACCAAGATAACAAATGCCACTTTTTTATTGTTTGGAATTAAAATGTTCAAAGAATACTACCAAAAAAAGAAGAAAAGGATTGCTTATCTTCTCAGTTCTGTTCAACCATCCAGCTAGAATAGAAGAGCCAGAGATATCTTAACCACAAAGACTAGCAAAATAAATTGCATCTTACTTGCTCTAAGTAAGATTCTTGTATTTTTTTATAGTTATATGGGTGAAAGGAACCAGATTTTTAATTAAACCAAGACAACATAGTTAGAAGCTTAAGATATCAGCCAGCTAGAGATTTGAAGCAAGAAAATGGTTTTCTTCTTTTGACATTAAATTTTAATTTGTTTTTAGTGAGATATCATTTACCCAATCAAATGAAAGAAAGGGGAGAATTTTGATATACTCCATTTATTTGTCAAGGTGCACAGTCATTTTTGCTCTCAGCACATGAAAGGGAAACCAGAGGAGTTTGGGCGTGCGCGCCGAGGCGTGGGGGTGGGTGGGGGGGGGGGGTTCAAATTTCAAGAATATGGATCTTGGATGTCATGTATTTCATTTCTTCATTCGACTTGAACATACACCAGAACGAGAAAAGATACGACTTTCCATGAAAGGGTTGCACAATCAATAAGAAATCCATTTAACATACTAAGGTTGGTCATAAAAATCTAGATATATTCAAAAGGGCATGAAGAATGACCAAAGCATAGAAAAAGAGGAACCAGGGAATCAAGTCTTGCTCTAGGCGCTTCAACTCGATTCAAATAGCAATTAAGTTGTAAATCTCCCTTCCTTTCAGTCAGTTAATGTGAAATCACACTTAGATGTGGATAAGGGGAACAGCATGCAATAATTGCTGACAAAGTATGACCCTATATATCTTTTCCAGTGATCCAAATGTTGATGATCACATATTTCATGGACACAGATGAGATCACAAAACAACAATCATTTTAAATGAACATAATGTTGAAACTTATCACATTTAGATTTTGGACTTGGTGGTCAAAATAGGAGGAAAAGAAAGACTTCGCTTTGTCATAATTTAGCAGTCTGATATTGGTTTAAACAAGCTACTGAAATTGGAAACTATATGAGAATCAATCCCTTGCACGTGTTTCTATCCTCTTCTTTGACATGCCTCATCAATCACCAATGACCTGTCAACTATTATTTGACCAGTCCGTATAGTGGGGCAGCACCAGGAAATTGAGCAGATAAGAACACAAATCAACCATCAAAAATCATGAAATACAGACTTCCATAGCTGTTTTATAGAAATCCCCAAGAAACAAATTATAGAATGTTTTAAATGGTAAAGATAGAGATAGAAATCCACATTCTATGGTATGATGTTATTTTCTCCACTAAATCAAACAAAGCCATATCAAGCATTTATAGAGAAAACAAAATCTTCACAGTGAAATTATGAAAACCTAAACTGACATAACAGAAGTGAGACTAAAATCCTCCAAAAACATCAATGAAGCTAATTATATTTACTCATTGATCTCTTTAGTAGACACAAATGGATTGTATTAAGTCTGTGCCTTTTAATGGGGATACCTTCTGCCAAGAAAGGCACACCAGCACTGCCTGAAAAGACTTCTTAGTTGGTTGGAATTTTCAGGGATGTACAGTGGGCGGAGCCTGAAGTTTGTAAAATAGGCAGTGGAATATGTAAAAATCTGGTATGATTTGATATGGATTTTTGTTGTACCTTAGGTATCATTTGAAGTATTGGACTTTCTTGTTGGTCAATATTTTACCAGGTACATTGTCTGTTAGGACAATTATATTGTACAATTATAATGGAGGAACCACCCACCTTTTCATTAATGACATGACAAGTACAGCACTATAGTTTGACAGAAATGAAAAACAATTTCCACTTCAGCGTGGAAGATTAACTAACCATTGAAGCAAGAACCATGTACATTCAACCATTCAACATTTTTGGCTACCCTGTGAATACAACCTTCGTATAATCTCTTCCAAAAAGCATTCCCATAACTTTCACAATATCCATCTAATTCCAGAAAAATATAGACTACTAATAACATCAGTGCTCCCCAAGATAAGAGAGTTTTATAGGTTTTTAAGTCCATTCATTCAGATTACAAAACATGAATTGTTTACCTATGAAGCAAAGAGCAGCAAAGCGCCAAATTTTCTAAGTTTCTAACATATGAAATAAACAACCAAATCAGGATCCTTCTCCCACTCTCAGTGATAATTGTAACAAATCTTATTTATTTGTGTCGTTCCACTCTACCCACTAACTGATTCCAACAGCACTGTTTAGACCATAAAACATGAATTGTTTACCTATGAAGAAAAAAGCAGCAAAACGCCAAATTTTCCAAGTTTCTAACATATGAAATAAACAATCTAACCAGGATCCCTCTCCCAGTGATAATAGTAGTCAATTTTATTTATTTGTGTCGCTTCACACTCCCCACTAACTGATTCCAACAGCACTGTTTAGACCACAAAACATGAATTGTTTACCTATGAAGAAAAGAGCAGCAAAGCACCAAAATTTAGAAGTTTCTAACATATGAAATAAACAACCTAATCAGGATCCCCCTCCCAGTGATAAACAACCTAATAGTAGTCAATTTTATTTATTTGTGTCGCTCCACTCTCCCCACTAACTGATTCCAACAGCATTGTTTAGACCACAAAACATGAACTGTTTACCTATGATGAAAAGAGCAGCAAAGCGCCAAATTTTCCAAGTGTCTAACATATGTAATAAACAATCAAATCAGGATCCCCCCCCCCCCAATGATAACAGTAGCCAATCTTATTTATTTGTGTCGCTCCACTCTCCCCAGTAACCTGATTCCAATAGCATTATGTTTGTGCTGCTCCATTATATTCTAGCTCCTTCCATAGAAAATTTATGAACTAACACTTACAATAGAAATTTTTTTTTTTTTGAGTAGGCAACCAACCTACTCAAGGTTTTAAATCGCGATCGATTTATCGATATATCGATCGATATATCGGTTTTGCCGACGAAAACGCGATAAATCGGTGATTTCGCGAGGTTTTATCGAAAAACCCGCTGACGTCAGCAAGACGTCAGCGATATAATATATAAAAAAAAAACCCTGACGTCAGCAAAATGTGATGTGTTACGAATGTTAGTGTAGGTTAGGTTAAGTTAGGGTAGAGCGCAATAACACTTTATATTTTTATTTTATTTTTATTTTTTTTATAACAGTTTATATTGTATTATTATTTCAATGTGTATGTATTATTAGCAATTATAAATACGTATATATTAAAATATAAAGGGTTGCATCTGTTTGTTTTTTTTTTTTTTTTTTGAGATGTCCGTCCGAAGTGGTGGCGAAACTTTTTAAACTTGCGGATGATAGGGATGTGTAAGATGTGTAATCACTGTCCCATTTGTAATTAGTGTAGGTTAGGTTAAGTTAGAGTATGGCGCAATAACAGTTTATATTTTATATTTTTATTTTTTTTATTTTTTTTATTTTTTTTATTTATAACAATTTATATTGTATTATTTTTTCAATGTGTATGTATTATTAGCAATTATAAATACGTATATATTTAATAAATTTGGCCAATCGATATATCGGTCGATATTTCGATATATCGATCGATATATCGATTGGACCCCCTAATCGATATATCGATTATATCGATATTTAAAACATTGCCTACTGCAAAAGAGAGCATACAAAATACACCACAACTAGGTGGATTTATAAACCTCGTGGTAATCCTCTACATAATTAAATAAAAAATTTCATTCCTAGAGCCATGGATTACAGCACCACTGCACATTTCTAACTCAGATACTCATTGAACATCAGTCAAAAATAAATGTATCACATTACTCAAGCAGACAGAGAAAAAAATATGTGCATGCCAACCTAGCCATATTCAATTATTTATGGACAAGTGATATTTGACGTCAATTCATGCATCAATCAGAGTGGATTTCAAGCAAAAATGATAGGTACGACATACATGTGCGGTAAAAAAACAGAAGATACATGTAAACTTTTCATCTGCATGTCATGCGACACATACTATTATATTTGAGGACCATGATGAAAAATATATATCTCAACTCCTACACAGTATGCAGGAAGAGTAAAATTCACAGTAACTCCCACCCTTGACATCAAAGCCAATATTTTCAATGTCTGTATTCCCAAAATCCACCCCCAAACTTGGCGTATGAGAAGCATTGTTTTCACAGCTTCTCAAACGCCAATTTTTTTGTGAAGAAACGCATGAAATGTGTCATAAACATCCAATTTATTGTTTGGATCCGCGGTAGAGCATTTTCAGCTTTTGCACCACCAACGCCACTCCACCGCGGATCCAAACGGGCCGTAGCCTAAAGGTCAACCTAAACTTCTGCGAGTTCAGAAGCTGTTTCTTCAGTGATAGTTACTGATTCCCACTACTCAATCACGGACCGAAGGAATGTGTCTCAAATTATTTTTTTTTTACTAAAGCGACTAGAAAAAAAGTTTATGCAAGTGTTTCCTTATACAATTCACCAATAGTAGACCAACCCAAACAGATCATAACCTAAAATTTAATTCAGAATACTTTTCTCAATAATCAATTTTAACAAAGGAATCTCATACAGATCATGAAAATATGGTTAAAACCCAAAAAGGTGGGGATGGGGATTTGCATAAAACAAACCAAGACAACAAATTTTCACCTGTTTTCATCCGAATCGGGAAGTATCGATGAGAAATTCCCCGGCACGCTCAGCGCTGCCCACATGGAGAGCCCCAGCCCTAGAAGAATCTCAATCACCACCTGCCAAGGACACAGAAACCCTAGATTCGTAAACAACCCCCTTCCAATCGAAATTCCAACGAAAAGAACCAACAAAAGATCATACATTGAAAGGAGGACCAGAGAACTCCTCCTCCAGTATCTTGAGAACGCCCCGATCTGCAACGAGAGAATACAAATCAAAACCCTAACTTGCGATTCAAAAAGTGGAATTTGAAGAGAAGGGATGGAGGATGGAACATTGGATGGTGGAATAAGCGGCATGAGCGAGCAAAAGACAGCCGATCGCGCCGATGAGGAAACCAGGTCCGGCAGCCATTATTTTGCAAACCCAGGTACTCTCTATCTCTCTCTCTCTATTTGTAGTGGACAAGTTCCTGTTATCGGGCTGATCGGGCCGGCCCGAAGCTCTTAGAAGATCAGCCCGAGTAGGATGGTGTTTGGTTGAGACGGGTTTGGGATGAGTCAGTTCAATCCTGCATGGGTTCACCGCTTTAAAACGTAGGGTGTATAAGAGTTATGCTCATATATAAACATAGACTATTTCATGATGTGGGACTAAACACCAAATCATTACAATCACCCAATCCATGAGTCTTTTGGAGCTGTTAGACTTCCCCCTTAATAGGTCGGGGTCACAGAAATAATCTGAAATAACTTTAATTTTATTTGTTGGTTGGAATCCCAACATAATCTATCCCCGAGTATTCAAGGTTCTCAAACAATTAAAATCCACAATACTCATTTATTTCAACATATTTCGACTTTTATTCAACATCTAAATGGGGTCTAAAAGTTTGAGTAAAAAGCTCATTTAATATGATGCGTCCGACAATTATTTGTTACTAAAATTTTAAAAAAAATGAAATCAAAGAAGAAAAATAGCCTTTCAAAATTAGGTAAAAGTACCATTGGGCGACAAGGTGCAACAACAATCCTTGGGTTGGGGGCGGCCCGGTCCGGTCCGGTCCGGCCCGACATGTACGACACCCCCAATTCGAGCAGATTTTGACCCGAATTTGATTAAACTGCTTATTCTCACCTCCCGGTCACCAATTACTCATCTTCCCCAAAACACTCAAATTCGCTGAACTATTCATTTAAAGCGAAAAAAATGATGAGAGGCGTCGGAGGTCCACTGCTCTGCATCGCCGATCTCCTAAGCGACCTCTCCGCCTCCACCGACGGAGACGTTCAAACCTCTCTCCCCTCCATTTCCGTCGGATCATCATCATCTCCCGATCTCAAACCGTCCGATCTCCACCGACTCTTCGAGGTATTACAATCAATACAACATCCTTCCATGTTCACCTTCACAGGTTCTATATGATCTCAATCGCATTCGTCCTGAATCAGGAGACCTACAATCAATTGACCGAATCGTTGTCTGGAACGACCGACCATTCTTGGGCTCTTTTAACTCTCAAGGTGAATCGACCGATCAAGTGCACCCAAAGATAGGGTTTTTTGGGGGCAATTTTTTGATGTTCTGTTGTTAATGCCTTTTCGCAGCTTTGCTCTGCTTTAGAGACGGCTGACAAGTTGCTTCAGACCGCCGATACGAATAGCGAATCGCTTCTGGAGAAGATCGATGTTCTTAATGGCATACTGAAGCGGGGTGACTCTGCTGTTGCGGTCGCCCGGGGCTTGTGTGAGTCGCAGAATGTAAAGGAAGGGCCTTCGGTGTGAAATCTTCGTCCAATCTTTAGGTATTGACTTTACTGTGTTATTTTTTTCTTTGGCTTGTGATTTTGCTTAGGAGTGGATGAATGGACATGTGTTTGGGAAATCGTGAAGCCTTCCTTGTTTCAGTTTTATGGATGAATTTGTGTTACTAGGTTGATAGAGCCGTCTTTGGAATAAAAGTTAGAAGGTGTATGCAATAGAAATGAACGCAAAAACTATGAAGATGGGCATGGTGTGCTATACATCATAGGTGTATAAAAATTAAAGGCGCTGTTACATGCAGTCCCATTTACAACCCCGGATGCAGTCCCATATATATTTTTTCATTTGTGGATCCATACATTTTATTGGAGTTTATATTTCATTTTTATGAAAATAAATGCTTCATTTTTTTTATCTTTAACGTAGGCCTTTATCTTCTATTTCGAATAGGGACAAAAGCCCAAATTTGGGAAATACAAAGAAAAGAAAGTGAAATGCAACAAAAAAGAGTCGGCAGAAGAGAGTTCTGCAAACTCTCATTTAAAGAACTACTCCTGAATCAATAAACGATCCCCTTGCAATGTAATGGATGTAGCACCCACACAAAACCTCCCCCAATCTTGGATAAATCTAATCGCCAGTTCCCATATGTTCTCTGCATATGGGGTTTCTCCTCTGAAAATGACGTTGTTACGTGAGCACCAAATGGCTCAAACCGTCGCCGGAACATATGTTTGGGTGACCTTTGCTCGAATACTTTTGTCTCCCGCATTTCGGAGGGCCTTCCCGGCCGCCCACAGTTCATACAGGGAAGAACAATCACAGGAAAGCTCGGTTGCCAAGTGTAGCTGACACCATACCTTGCGCACCAATGAACAATTCACGAACCGATGTACTCCGGTTTCGTCCTCTTTACAGCATAAAACGCATCTTCTATCGATCAACGGGGACCAACGCGTGATGCGGACCCTCGTGAGTGCTTCGTTACATGAAGTATATATCTTTCTGTAAAAAAAGGCATGTAAGAGCGGCATGGTGGTTGCGTGCGAGACTGTGCCTAACATTTTCCAAAGACAAATGGTAGTCTTACTGGGTTGATCCATGTAGAGCTCTTGTGTACCATGTAACGTGGATTTAGATGCACATTAATGAAGTTTAGGTGTTGGATACTAGATTCACTAAGTCTTGCATGTCCACACATTGACTTAATTATCTTGCAGGCAGGCGTATGTGCATTCCAGCATGCACGCATGCATGCATGAAATAGGGTAAAATGTTTCTGTGAATTCTGTGACAACTATAATCATGGGTGGAATTCAAGTTAATTCTTTTCAACAGGAAACTGAAAAATTCTTGTCTCGTGTAAAATTTTTCGCATACTTCTGTTTTAGACCTTGTCAACTGTTGTAAATTGCATGAAATTTCGATGACAATGGAGAATACCATTTACATGTGAATGAGAAGTTCAGAATTGTTGTTTTTTTTGAAAAAAATGAGGCTTTTCTGGTTCATTATCAATGTAGATGTTGCATTTGACCACCAAATATTAGCTCTCTTTCTTGTTTTCCTGATTCACTTTCTAGATTTTATTTTAAAGTAGAATTTGAATTATTTATAGTTTTACATGCATAGATATTTTTACACGTGGTTTGGAAGTTTGGTTCCAATTCATCAAGTGATTTTATGTTCAGTTTCATCCTTATAGGTTCTTTCAGCCTCTCAGGTTCGGAATTTAAAAATTTTCAGCTGAAGGGTTCATCACTTTTGTTTCGTGTTCAGAAGGAGTGGGGCACAGATAAATTGGCCAAGTGCTTGTTTAGGTTTGAGGATGTGACCTATATCATTTTCTTTTCATGTTGGGAATAGTCTAGCAAATATAACAGTGCCTCCCTGTCCATTCTCAACTTAGTAGTCATTCCCTTTAAGATAAATGAACCCAGCAGATTGCCACCTCCCTAACAGTCGCCTTCCATAATCAACTTTCAAAATCCAAAAGTGTATGTTTCACTGGTTGGCATAACTTGAAACTCTAAGCTCGTATGGGATCAAATTTCAAGTGCAATCTAAAGTGATAAAAAGAAGATTATGTGAGTGCAACCATTAAAAGGACCTCACCATATATATTTAATTAAGTACCACTGAGAGCTAAGAAAGTAAATCTACAAGAAAGCAATATTACAAAAGAAGTTGCTTGTTGATGGTGCTGATGATTGTTTAAGGTAACTAATAGCCAGGTAGGTCAATGGTGTTCCATTGGCCACTAATAGCTAGGTAGGTCAATGTAAACATGAATGCTCGAAGGATTTTAAGTGTAGGATGCAGCTCTTGGTCATGGACATCAGCTATTTTTATGGAAGCTGAAGTTATTAAGATGGTGATGAAGACCACGTTATGATTGGGGATACAATCTGCTGTTATCTATTCGGATTCACAAGTTCTTGTGACGTTGCTCCACGGGTCAGCACCAGGTCCTCATGAACTGCATAGAATGGTGGACTGTATCAGAAATTACAAAGCACAGCTAAGATCGGTTCAGTTTAAATGGGTCCCTAGAGATCGGGTGCAGGCTGCTGAAGTTTAAGCAAGGTTTGCCAAAGATAAGCAGGTGGATAGAATATTAATTACTCCACTAGAAGGTATACAGCCCTTTTTAAGGCCAGTTGTACATTCACTTTTTGATTGTACAGATCTTGGGGTGAGTAACCTCACACCTACACGGCTACACTGTAAATGGATAGACTTTTGAAGTAATGGAACTGCCCTGTGGGGCCTGTCTACCAAAAAATAAATAAATGTAGTCCTCACACACGTTTTGATTTTTTTTTGTTGAATATGTATTTAATTAATGAAGCATATTCTTTTATGAAAAACAAAGTACTTACTCATAGAAATTGATGTGATGGAGTATATACCATGCTAGGAATTTTTTGGGCTACAAAATAGACTGATTGTATGTGATAAGCACCCTAACAATTTCTTCTAATAAATAAATACCTAAAAAAAATGGGATTTGGAGTTGGCTGTCCCTAATTACAATTAATAGATGTATATCTGAATTCTGATCAATCACTTTTGCTAATTTTCAGAGGTCCCAGTCTAGTGGAGTTGACATAATCATGAGGAGAGTGGGGTGGTAATCCAGGTATCACCAGCCCAACAAGCCTGAACAGTTTCATTGTCCACCCTTCTTTATAAGCAGGACCTCTCACGTATCCGATGACGAAGCTCCTCATCAGCTCCACCGTTGCATTCCAGTATTTCGGTACCACCGTCAGCAGTGAAAAGTAGTTCTTGTTTGGTTCCTCACTCACAATCTGCAAAATCATTCAAGCTTTTCAGATTAATTGGGATGAACAAGGGTCCAGTTTCACATATTTTTGGGTGTTATTTTAACATAAAGAAATAAGAATGTTGTTAAACCGAGTTTTTTTTTTCCAGTCTCAATTTCAGTCCATATTTTTCGATAGAAAATTATCGGAGCATATACTCGCATTAACGAGGTATGTATTTCAATAAGAATTTTTCACATTTTTTTTATAAATGTATTTATGCAATTTATTGGAGTATATGTTTTAATTTTTATAAAAGCATGTATCTCATTAAATAAGGTATACTATTGTTAAAAAAAATTAAAACATGTGTAGAATGAAACTGGAGCGGGAGAAAGAGTTACATGTTGTTAAATGTATATATGTTAGGGTTAAGGGTAGATTAGTCTTTTTCTCGTTTCCCTTTTTGTACTATAAATATTGATACAAACCCTAATAATATTTTTGGTTCATTCTCTTCAATTTCTGATTCTAACATGGTATCAGAGCTTGAATTCAATTTTTTTCTTTGATTTTCTTTTACGCTCCGCCGTCCGTGTCACCCCCGCGCAGCCCCGTCGCTGCCCCGCGCAGCCCACGACGATGCCCCGTGCAGCCCCGCCGCTGCACCGCCCTGCCGCGCCGCTGCCCGCGCGCCCCCGCGCACCGCTGCCTGCGCGTGCCCGCGTCCTCGCGCGCCCCCGTGCACCGCGTCCCCGTGCGTGCCCGCACCGCTGCTGCTGCCCTTGCACGCAGCTGCCGCTGCCCTTGCACGCAGCTGCCGCTGTCGCTGCCCCGCGCTGCGATCCGCGCCCTTGAGCCTCGTCGCTGCCCTGCCCAGATCTCCCGCTGCGCCGCCGTGCCGTTGTGCCGCCGCTGCTCCGCCCCGTCCGCGCTCGCGTGCCCGAGCGCCTCCGCGCAATCCCGAGCGTTGGTCTCGGTCGCGAGATCGCGCCGCGCGAAGAATCCGCGCGAAATCCCGAAAAATCTGGGATTTTACGCGTCTGTCGTAGGCTGCCGAGTCAACTCGCTTGAGTCAACTCGCCGGGTCAACTCGCTGGTCAACTCGCCGGGTCAACTCGCCCGCGCCAATTCACCCGTTAACTCGCCCGATCGTCGTCAATCTTTCGGTATTTTCTTTCTCCGGCCGCTACGGACTCATTTGGACTCCGAATATAGTCATATTGGTACTCATTTTGATCAGCTTTTCGTGATCTACGCATCCGTGACGTTTTGGATCTATCAGATACTTTTTATTTTGATCTATTGCTGTGCAAGTACTATGGATTGCAGATATTGTCACTCTTTTGGTCATGTGACCCTCGATTGTCACAAGTTGGCTAGAAATCGTGCTCGAGATGCCGCTTTCTCCTTGTCAATCCAGTCGTTTGCTCAATCTTCTCCTTGTCAGGATCAGATTTGTACATCAATTGCACCTCGCGCTGCTTCTGCTCAGTCACAGTTTATCACAGCTCAATTTATTGCACATCTAAAGGGGTTACAAGACCAATATCAGCAGCTCTCTGTTATGTTACACTCATTAATTGGTATAGATCTTTCTGGTTCCGTTCAGTCTGCTTCTACTCCCGTACAGGTATGCCGATTACCTCATGGGTTCTTGATTCTGGGGCTTCCCATCATATGACATCGGATGCATCGATTCTTGTTAATTGTACACCATCACATTCTTCTTCCCTTATTCGCACTGCTGATGGTTCTCCTATGTCTGTCTCGAGCTCTGGCATTCTCTCTGATCATTCTCATCGATTTAGTGTGCCAAATGTTTTGCATGTTCCTAAACTTTCCATGAGTTTATTTTCTGTCAGTCAGCTTGCAGACCTTGGTTATACGATCACATTTGATTCATCATCTTGTTCTGTTCAGGATCGACTTACTGGGAGACAGATTGGGACTGGACGACGACAGGGTAGACTCTATTACATGGATCAGCTTCATGTTCCTCAGCCTTCCGCTGCCTCCGTTCGGTTAGATACTACTTCTCCTTCCCTTTCTCCTTTCGATCTCTGGCATCGTCGTCTTGGCCATTTGTCTCAGCCTAGACTCCGATATCTTGTTAGCACCGGTGCCTTAGGATCATTTTCTCGTACGGATCTTCAACCATGCGTGGGGTGTAAATTGGGTAAGCCCGTGGCTCTCCCATTCCCTTCAAGTTTGCATATTTCCGAGTCTCCCTTTGATTTAGTACATTCTGATATTTGGGGTCCATCTCCTATTTTTTCAAAAGGGGGAAATCGATATTATGTTATTTTTGTCGATGACTATTCTCGTTTCACTTGGCTTTATCTTATGTCTAGTCGCTCGGATTTACTGCGTATTTATACTTCTTTTGCTACCATGGTTGAGACCCAATTTTCTCGTCGTATTAAGGTGCTACGCTCTGATTGTGGTGGTGAATATTGTTCTAAGTCTTTTAGTGCCTTTTTGGCATCCCAAGGCACTCTTCCTCAGTTCTCCACTCCTTATGCTCATCAACAGAATGGAGTTGCTGAGCGAAAACACCGTCACATTCTTGAGATGACTCGATCATTACTTCTTTCTGCATCGGTCCCTGTTGAGTTTTGGGGTGAGGCTGTTCTCACAAGTGTGTATCTCATTAATCGCACTCCATCATCCATTACTGGTGGTATCTCGCCATCTGAGCGACTTCACAATCAGCCTCCTGATTATACCCGTCTTCGTGTTTTTGGTTGCACATGTTTTGTTCTTCTTCCTCCCACTGAACGCACCAAACTTTCTCCTCGTTCTGCTATGTGTGTTTTTCTTGGATACAGTATTCAACATAAGGGTTACAAGTGTTATGATCCTATTGCACGACGTCTTCGCATTTCTTGTCATGTCACCTTTTGGGAGCATCATCCTTATTATGCTCTTCCGTCACCTCCGGCTCCACTTCCTCCGTCTACCGTTGATGACCTTATTTTTCTGGATTTCTCGACTCCTGAGTCCTCTCCATCGTCTGTCCCATCTGCATTCAGTCCTTCATCTATCTCATCTACGACATTGCCATCGTCTGTCCCACCAGCATCCACTCCATCACCTATCCCATCTACGACCTTGCCATCGTTTGTCCCACCTGCATCTAGTCCCTCCTCTGTCCCCTCTACGACCTTGTCATCTCCTCCTGCAGACGATTCATATGAGCCAAGTTCCCCTGTTGTTGCTCATGCGCCTGATATTGTTCGACCAGCAGTCGACCCTGCACCAGCTCCTCGCCGCAATCCACCTCGTGATCGTCGTCCTCCACAAAGGCTAAGTCTAGTTGCCTCTGATTCTTTTTCTCCTAGTTTTCAGTGTTTTCTTTCAGCTGTTTCCACTCATTGGGAGCCCCAATCATATCGTGAGGCTGTCGGTATTCCAGAATGGGAAGGTGCCATGGCAGAGGAGCTCAGTGCATTACAACGCACTCATACGTGGGATATTGTACCACTACCTCCAGGGAAGACTCCTATCAGCTGTAAGTGGGTCTACAAGATCAAGACCACATCTGATGGTTCGATTGAGCGTCACAAGGCTCGGTTGGTTGTCCGTGGTTTCACTCAGCAGCATGGTATTGATTACCCCAGTCGCGAAGATGACGACTGTTCGTACGTTGATTTCTGTTGCTTCTGTTCGTCAATGGCCTATTTACCAGCTTGATGTCAAGAACGCTTTTCTTCATGGTGATTTATCAGAGGAGGTTTATATGACTCCTCCTTCGGGTCTTCCTCATCCTTCTGGTCATGTATGTCATCTTCGCGCGCTCTTTATGGTCTCAAGCAGGCTCCTCGCGCTTGGTTCGCTCGATTCACTGATGCTATCTGTGCTGCTGGGTTTGTTCCGAGTTCCTCTGATCCTGCTTTATTTTTTCACACATCTGGTCCTCATCGGACTATGCTGCTGCTTTATGTTGATGACATGATCATCACCGGCGATGATTTGTCTCATATACAGTCGGTCAAGCAACATCTTCAGCGTCAATTTGAGATGAAAGATCTTGGAAAACTTCGATATTTTCTAGGCTTGGAAGTTACTTCTGCTCCGCGTGGTTATCTTCTCTCCCAACGCAAGTATACTGCTGATTTGATCGACCGTGCCTGTCTGACTGATGATCGCATCTCCCCCACTCCTATTGAGCTCCATGCTAAGCTCCGGCCTGACGATGGAGAACCCCTGTCTGATGTTACTCGTTATAGACAGCTTGTTGGAAGCCTCGTCTATCTCACTGTCACTCGTCCTGACATTGCTTATGCTGTGCATATTGTCAGTCAGTTCGTCGCTGCCCCTCGTACTGCTCATTATGCAGCAGTTCTTCGGATTATACGCTATCTACGTGGCACTATATCTCGTGCTCTGTTGTTTCCGTCTTCTTCTACTCTTGAACTTCGTGCTTATACTGATGCTGATTGGGCAGGAGATGTCACAGATCGAAATCCACGACTGGTATATGTGTGTTTCTTGGTGACTCTCTTATATCTTGGAAGGCCAAGAAACAAGACATTGTTTCTCGTTCGAGTGCTGAGGCCGAATATCGTGCTATGGCATCCGCTACTGCTGAGGTTGTTTGGCTTCGACGCCTCCTCTCTAACATGGGCGTCATCCTCTCTGCGTCTACTCCTCTATATTGTGATAACAAGAGCGTCATTCAGATTGCTAGCAATCCAGTCTTTCATGAACGTACGAAGCACATCGAGATCGATTGTCACTTCGTCCGTCATCACTTTCTTGGGGGCACAATCTCACTCCCATATATCTCTTCTTCTCTTCAGTTATCTGACTTTTTCACAAAGTCACAGACACTTCAGCGCCATGGCTTCTTGTTGAGCAAACTCTCGGTGTATGATCCACCATGAGTTTGAGAGGGGGTGTTAAATGTATATATGTTAGGGTTAAGGGTAGATTAGTCTTTTTCTCGTTTCCCTTTTTGTACTATAAATATTGATACAAACCCTAATAATATTTTTGGTTCATTCTCTTCAATTTCTGATTCTAACACATGTAACATTATTCAATAAATATATTATGGGTTTTTTATTTTTAACTCTTGGTATTTAGCGATCGTTCCTTTACTTTTTCGTATTTAAGTTTTACTCTTCAGATTTAAAGGATAATTTTTTTTCCTATCAGAGACTAAAAAAAATTAAATAATTTACAGATAGGTCTCTACTGAACAAAAACAAATAACTGTGATCTGATTTGACAAAAAAAAGTCAATCTAATCAATCCAGATCATAACCAAGTTTTCAAACACAGTAAAAGCAAAACAAGTGAAGCTAGCATATCGAATTCACATACCTTTCCCTTGTAGATGACATCATAGTAAACACAAGTCCCAAAATGCTTGAATAGCAGAGTAGAATCATCATAAGGCAACCTGGGCACCATGTCATTGTTGTAAACAAACCTAAAATACCTCCCCCCCAACCTCCCTATGACGAACTCCCCGAGCTTCTCGTCCCCGACCCTCGGCTGCCCGAAAGTGTACACCCCCTCCAACCTCTCCAGTATCCACTCCTCCTCATGTATGGCCAACACCGTCGGAAACAGCACCGCCAAAGCCCCTCCCAAGCTGTGCCCGGTCACAATGAACTTCGCCTTCTCGTTCTCGCGTAGGAGATGACGCAGTCTCTCTCTGATGGCGTAGTAGGCGTAGACTCGCCCTTTCTGCTGTTTGATTTCCTTGGGCCAGCCTTTGTGTTTTTGGAGGCCGAGGGCCTTCATGAAACCGCCGTGGACCTTGCCCACGTCGGGGAGGTGGTACCACGAGAAGTCGATGTCGGTGCACCACGCCACCGCGTCGAACGGCTCCGTGCCGCGGAAGGCCACCACGATGAGTTCCTCGTCCGATGAGTTGTCGCGGCACATGAAAGCTTGCGTGGATATCTGCTCTTGATAGCCTGCATGCATGGTAGGTCATCCGTGAACAGATTCCATTAGATCTTATCAGTCTCTCTGATGAAATGATGATATGCGGAGGTGTATTATGATAAATAAGGAAAAGTAAATTTTTTTCCTAAATGAACAGTGGATTTTTTCTCTCACTTTTTTTCTTTTGAGCGGACATTTTTTTATTTTAAAATTTTTTAAAATAAATAATGTCTGAATTGGAAATGAGAAAGAACATATTAAAGAAAAATACAAAAAAAGATAGAGACCACACACAAGGATGGATGGCAGATATAGAAAAGGTGTCAAATTCTTTTCTTCCAACACGAAGTCTTTTTTTTATATTTTTTATGAGGAAAAAAAAGTTTTCATCACAACATGTGAGGAAAAGTAAAGTGAAATAATTTCACATTTCTTTGGTGATCTAAAATTTTTTCTTGTAATTGGACCCACACAAGAACTTGTCAAAAAACATTTTCTCACAAGTTTTCTATTTTCTACACCCATTCCTCCACAATATTTTTCTTAAATACAATTTTAGATAGTTTATAATTAAATTATCATATGAATAATTCCGTGAATAAAAAAATGAGTTTTATTTTCCATCAATTTTATGTGATAATACAAACATGTAATTTAATTTCCTGTCATTTTTTATTTTTTATTTTCTATCAATTTTTATCACTCAAAACACAAATAAGATAAAAATTGGTAAAAAAGAAAATGATTTTTTTGTTAGTTCTTTTTTTTACTCAAATTCATTTTGCTTCATTTTTCATTTAAGACTTTGCACAACTACACATGAATGGTAGGGATAGCTAGTTTTCGATCATCACTTACTGTCCCAACAATCGTAGAACTCCACAAATTCCATCTGCGCACAATGGGAGAGAGAGAGAGAGAGAGAGGAATCAAGTCATTATTAACATTGGATTAAAGAACACAATTTGATAGAGAGATAAGTCCATACCTTCCAATGATCATTCACAGTTCTTTGGATGAAGGCTTCGTTCTCGTACGATATTTTGGCGGCCATGATCGACAGCTGCGCATTGTATCCGCTGTCGCCTCTCTTGATCTTCTCGTCGAGATCGACCCTCTCGTCAAGCTGTCCGATCGCCGTTCTATATGTCGCGGCCGCCCTATCTGGCATTACTAGCTTGCCTGTACATGTTATATCATACGTTAAACATATGATCAGTCTTTTATTGAGAACTGACAAGACTTTACCTCTGAGAAGATTGAACAACAAGTTCATGAAGTTGCCATTCTCTGACAACAGGTTGAGCCAAAACTCGATGACGGAGCCCAGCAAGGCCAGTGGCCTCTTTTGGAGGAGGAGGAGCTTCTGCGCGAGGAGCGACACGAAGATGAGCCACCGCCGGTTCATCTCTCGAGCCTCCAACCCCGCCGAGAAGTCCAAGGAGGGGTTTTCGAGGATCTGGCGCGATGACAACAGGTGGGCGAGGTCCATCATCCCCGCCTTGTCCGGCCGCAGGAGCATGTACTTGTCGAAGTAGTCGGGATTGGCGTCGGAAGCCATGTTGGTCTGCATTTGTGTTTGTGTGTGTGTGTGTGGAAGGAAAAGAGAGGTGGCTTGTATCAAGTAAATTGAGAGGAATTGATGAAAGGGAGACTCATATAAATAAATGAGGTTAGGTGGATTAGTGGTTCTTCATTAACAACTAAGCCAATACTTAATTAAAACAAAATGTGGGTAGGAACTTGGAGATTAAGACTTTTCCAATACAAGGAACGCATGTTTTGGTTTGATTCCATCAGACATATTCTTAAGCAGTTTCGTGGAAAACACCACTCGCATGTGCTCCAATTGTTTGTGTGGTTGAGTAAATAAAGGGGGGGAGAAAAAGCATTGCCCATTTATCTGGCCAATTAGTCTCAATTGGCACTCTTTGTTTATTTTATATACAATAGCATCTAGTCATGCATAAATGATTTTACTTGTTAGATATATACATGACAGTCTTTTTATTGGGACTGATCAGATCTGATTGGATTCGTGTCTTATAAAAGAATGCAAGGCAGTATTATTACAGCCCACCATTGATGATCATCTCATTTGTGAGTCTTCTTTAAGCCAACCCCACTACAAGGAACCGCAGGAACAACAGCACACAATCATTATGGTCTTGGCGTGGGGCCATGGTTAATTCTCACTATGGAAGGTTTATTCCATGTTATCCAAGTTTTTGTCATTTGATCAAATCTGATACAAAATATTACTTTATTATGATCTAAGTTGATAGACTTCACAAGGGATATAAAAATCAGATGAGGACGGCCAATCGAGGCGGCCGGAGGCTCCGCCCACCGGATCTGGCACTCCTTTTTTTCCAGTACAGAACAAGTTGAGTTGATTGTGGAGGAAAAGAATTTCTGACCTGGTCAGGACAAAAGAAAGTGATAGGAACACCAGGTTGGAGAGAAAGGGACCAAGTCATATTAATCCACTTTGTGGTTCCATATATAGACAATTCAAAGTTCTTTGGTTTTTTCTAATCCTTATATTTGAACAACCTTAAAACAGCTAATCATGGCTTACAACATTAAGCTCTGTATGGGTAGCCACATAAGCTTTATGTGATAGATAATAGTATAGTTAATGAATAAACTACTTTATAATTGATTGTGTTTTTAATTATTGTAGTTGGAAAATAAAATAACGAAGATTTTGTTGTTTGATTTACCACAAATAAATTGTCGATAAAATATGAATAAGGCGTAGATAAAAATGTATAAAATGTATTTAAAAAATGATCGAAAATGTGAGCCCCTTGGATTTATAATAGTGATGACACATGATTTAGCATGTATGTCCCTTTTAAACCAATGAAATAAATTGAATGGAATAATATAATTCCAAAAGAAACTAGAATAGTAATACTAGCTTATGCCCACCTATTCCTGCATAGTTATACCACTTATTCTTTGACAAAAATGTATTTTTGGGCTTCTCTCTCCCTATTCCTCTTTTATTCTACTATCATAGATGTTAAGAAATGCACATAAAAATTAACGACTTCAAATGCTTTTTTTTTTTTTTTTTTTTTGAGGTGTTTCAAGACGGTGGAACGCAATTTGGTGGGACTTGGGAATCAAAATAATTTAACTATTAGTCTAGGTGAACAAGAGCCAACTATTTTAGTGATTCAAATTTAATTAACAATTTCACGTCTCATTCACTTGCGCATGACTTGATTAATATATATATACTGTATTAAAGATTGAGTCTCTTTAAAAACCGTGTAAAACATTTTTGCTTGATGAGGACGTGCAGTCAGTACTAAAAAGTTGTAAGTCTGGTCTTGGATAGAGACTTCAACACGGCAACACCAATGACGTTGCTTCAACCTGCAATTAGTAACTTGATAGCATTATATGAATTTGTGTCTCTGTCACAACGCTGGTCAATTAAGCAGCCAAACCACGTGATCTGATCCCTTTTAAAATTAATATATGAGAGAAAATTAATGAGGGTCCATATGGTAACGGAATTATTTTTAAGTCTTTTAAATAAATTTATATTTTTTTTAGTTCCGGGAGCAGTTGAAAAATTAATTTTAGGTCCTTGTAACGGAATACCATTACTGTGCTCATTCAATATACCAAAACTACCCCTAGAAAATTAACACTCCCCAGTATATTTTTAAATATCTCTAATACATTATTAACGCTTCTTAGTATATTGTTAACATTTACAAAATGTTTACATGCGGCGATGGGCATTTTCGATATTTTTTATGGACATCCAAGCGACATTCGTTTTCAATGACCTAAAGATAATTTTTTTTCACTTTAGAGACCTAAAAAAACTTAAAAACTTTTGGGGACATAAAAATAAATCAAGGGTGATCAAGGGACCCCTAATTAATTTATTTATCCGATATATAATATAGGAAGGAAAAGTTGAAGAAGATACATTTTATACACTTTGAATATAGAAGGGCCCCTCTCGTCTAGTCGTCGTCCGGACGGTCTTCACGATAGTTGCAAAAAAATAATACCCTTTTTTTTATTATGAGAGTCAAAATTACTTGTTATTCCGAGTCCTCTGTTTTGTATCTTTGTGGAGTCTATTAAATACATGTAAAACATCTTTAATTGTAATGTGTGACAGACAAAAGAAATAATGGAGTTTTGAGACAAGAGAGAGATTGGTATTATGTAAAAAAATTTAATAGAGAATTTTGAGGTGTTGAGAGTTACCTTACACACTGAAGAAGAAATCCTGTGTCGATGTAAAGGGAAGAAGAAGAAGGAGACCCCTTGGTATCAACAATGCACAGCACACCTTGAATCCACAAGAAATAACACTTAAAAAGAAATTTTTTTATTAATTGATTTATCATGCAAAGAAGTGGTCACTTTTTTATAGGCCTAAAAATAGTTAAGAGTCCCATTCAATGGCATATTCACGCACCATATATACTAAATACAAACTCTGCTAAAAATATTAAAGATATACTTCTAATTTTCAATTATTGAAATCTCTACTGAAAATAAGAAAACAACATAATTAAAATCTTTAAAAATCCAAAATTCACATTCCATTAATAAAATGTTATTATTATGATTATAAATGAAAAATCTTAGCAAATATAATAAATTTTAAAAAATCATCTTAGAATTAGAAAGAAATTTTGATTTTCTCAACACATCCTCTTCATCCTAATTACTTACATCGTGTGTGGTTGTGCGTGTGGGTTTTTTTTATTTTGAATATTATTCTTGTGGTTACTCTATTTTGTCTATATTGATCCATCTGTATGATTTCATAATACTGACATCATAGCCACACATTATATGGACGGTCGAGATCATATAGAACAGAAGAAGAGAAGACATCTTGATCGTTTGAGAGCACCGTGATTTCAAACGGCCATAACTTTTGAACCGTAGATCAGAATCGCTATTTTAATATGTCCACGTGTTCATATCAACGAGCTCTACAGGAGTAGTTTCTATGATATAATGCCAATTTTCGGAGCATTCTGAGATCATCTTGAATGTCAAATCGACGGTTGAAAGTTATTTTTACTATTTTTAGGTAGTTTTGAGTTTGTTAGGATTTTATGCATTTGTTAGGATTTACACTTGAATTTCAAATATTAGTCGAAATTTGAAATTGAATATTAGTTAGTATTAAATGAAAATGGATTAGTTATCTTTAGAGATTTACATTAAGATCATGGTTAGTTTATATTGGAATAATCAGTTGAGATCATAATCTGTTAAGGATTCTCTTCTATAAATAGGCATGTAACCACATTTACATAGAAACGTTGTTGGTGCCTGCGAATTCGCGTCCTCGATCGAATTAACAGAAGAGCTTATTCATACGCTTCATCATTTCACTTCAACAAAAAGTTAAGATTCTAGGGCTCACAATTATTAAAACAAGTTTGGCTAACAAAATCTACCTTAGCTAGGTCAATATATTTAAGATTCACTTGGTATGATAAAACAGAATTTTTTCTGGTTTGGTGGTTTGTGTGTAATAACATTTGTCCTTTCAACTTAATTGAGTGGATTGAAGGTTCCTCGACTGGGTAGTTTGGTGGGTCATTCATTTGGAAACAACAAGAAGGTGCCCTGTTTGAAGATTAATTTGTTGCTTACAATTTATTAATTTGATATACGTAGTGAGAGATTCCTTATTCTCTCTTGTCTTTTGGGCGCCAAAGTTAAAATAGATCCGAGTCAAGCCCTAATGGATACAATGGACTTATTATATTTTATGTTCTTATAGTTGTAAATGCTTTCAAATTAAATATGGCCAAATATTGCCCACCCACGCTTGGCCTTGTTCTACATGCCAATAGGAAAGAAAGGATTTATGAATTCTAAAAACAAGTGGAATTGTTATTCTCATTTGATACACGCAATATTGAAAGCAAATTTATCTTTATCAAGAAGCAATTTTATATTGAATTTTTTCTTTCTATCGGATCATCATTGAACAAGTTGATAAATGTACACTCTCCTTTCATCTAAAAATAATAATAAAAAATAATAAAAGGACTTTTATTCCTTCCGATAGAAGATATTTAATAAAAAATAATAAAAAATTAAAATTTCCCCTAAGAATTATAATTTTCAGTTAGAACTTGTTGTTAAATATAGGTTAGCGGCGTATGTTGATCTAATACATGAAATGCCGAAGAAGATGCAACATAACATTTGAATTTTTTTATTTTCATCTGTATATGATCAGATTTTGTGTGATGGACTTATGCCTAGTGTGTTTGTCTATCAATCTTTACTACATATGACATCCAGAATATAGTTATTCTCAATTTATTTGAAGTTTCATGATCCAATCGATAAGCACCTCCCCTCTTTATAGGGGGGATAAACGAGCCAAGCAGCTTAGGCTCAAGTCGTTTAATTAAACAAAAGAATTGAAATTTAACATTTTTTAAAGCTCGATTTGTAAATGAGTCAAGCATGAATCAAGTCTGAGCCTATACGAGCTCTTTAGTTAACATAAAAAAAAGGAAACAAAAACCCGAGCCGAGCTTGAGCTCAAGCTTATGTCATTTTCATATAGATAACGTGTTGTGATTTGTAAAATATAACTTTTCAAATGTTAAACAAGTTTTTTTTTTTAGCCAATGAGTCCAAGCCGAGCTGTAGTTCGAGTTTCAACTTGGCTCGTTTAACAAACGAGCTGAGCCGAACTTCAACGGATTTTTTCATGAGCAAAACGAGTCGAGCTTGAACATGAAATTAGACTCGGTCCCGAGTCTGAGCATATCAAAGCTCAGCTCATTTATCACCCCTATGAGAAACATCATTATTCAAAAACAAATTTATTAGAAATTCCCCACGAAAAAATTAGCCATTACCTCCCAAAATTCTTGATTTTGGAGGAATAAATGTCAACTAGAATTCTAGAAACCCACGTGACACTTGAGTCCCATAGAATTTGAGTAAATCTCCTTTTATTTATTCGACACACATCATTTGTGATTAAAATTGTACACACATGAGATTTTCAATTAATAATATCCGTAATATTTAAGTGCCTCTAATTAAGTCACTTCAATTAGACTTCATTCAATTGAAACACTAATTTCTTGACATGCACTTCACGTGTGTTATCGAATACGGTTCCTCGTCCAAATAAATAATATATCCATCTGTTATACTACCATAAAGTTTTTAAGTTTCAAATTCGTTTTTTTTAAAACATATTTACCAATATTTAATTGGGATTTTTTCATATATACCCCTATAAAATTTTATTTTTGTCAAACTATCCCTGAAAAAATCTACAGTGCAAAAATACCCCTACAAAAAATTAAATGAGTGCAACCGTGCCTCTATACCATACGCCGTGAAAAACTCTGACTTAACCATGGTTAAAAAGTCTAACTCTACATGTACATTGACCTAAATGCCCTAACTAATTTTGAAAAAAAATATTTTTTTTGCATAAATACCCCTCTTGAAACCTGTATTTTCAAAATTATCCCTATTATTTCCACCATTACATAAATACCCCTGAAATTTTAATAAATTGTGCAAATTTGTCTCTCAATCAGTCTTTGTTAAGAACACAGACCGAACCATGATTAGATTATTAACCTTACCCATATCATGTAAAATGACCAGTTTACTTCACTTAAATCACATATCCTACTCAACCATACATGAAAAGGAAAGCAAAAGGATTGAAGGAGGAAGAAGGAACTAAGATTTAATCATCCAAACAGAGCGTGGTCAGGGTATTTTGGACTATTTACATGTGATTACGGTGGTTAATGGAGATATTCTAATCAATCATTGCGAACACTAACATCAAGGGCAAATTTGCACGATGTATTAAAATTTCAGGGGTATTTTTGTAATGGTGAAAATAAAAGGGGTAATTATGTAAATATGTATGTTAAAAGGGGTATATATGTAAAATAAAAATAAAACTCATTTTGAGTAAACTGAGGGTACACGGGTCATTTCAAGACCTATAACGGAATAAAAACGAAAAATATTAACCAAACTAGATAGAATTTGACCACAGGGGTACGGTTGCACTCACATAGAGTTTTTGAAGGATATTTTTGCACTATAAGTTTTTTCAGGTTATTTTGACAAAATTGAAATTTAACAGGAGTATATATGCAAAATTCCCTATTTGATTTCAGGATAAAGATAAAAAAACAAAAAAAATGCATATTTTAATACTGTTAAATAAAATAACAATTTAAAAAAATATGCATTGATTGAATGATATTGATCATGCTACATCATTGCCTTTTAATGTTTTACATAGGGATAAAGATGAAACAAAAAATTATCTCTGTGTGTGTGTGTATAAGTGTGTGTGTGTCATACTAATGTAGCGAAAAAAACGATAGAATGATCTGATCTATGTCAAGATCCCATAATTCACTGAATGCACAAGGAATCCTTGAATCTACAAGGAAAATAACAAGAGAAAATATAATTTTATTGATTAATCAAAAGTTTTTTTTTTTACAAAAGATCATGGCATTCCTTCTATAGGCCACAAATATTAAATACATACTCATAATGTCAATCATGATTCTACTAAAAATAGCAAAGATACAATTACAATAAAAATTATTAAAATTTAATAAAATAAAATATAAGATCCTACAAATACTAAAATCATAATTCACTAATAAAACTGATCAATTATGATTTTAAATAATGAGATTTGTCAATAAATGATAAAATCTCATAAAACTTTATTTTGATGACAGATTTGAAATCAAATATTCTGCAATGATTTTTTTTTAAATTTGTTCTGCATCACTTGTCCACATCCACCAAATCTCAATATATATATATATATATATATATGAAAATTATTGCGTGCGGCGAACAGCGGGTGCGGCAGCGACTACGGGCCGTCAATCACGGGTCCATCGTATCGGACAGTCAGGTGCGATTCACGTCGACCGTCGGATGCGATGGACCCGCGATCGAACGACCCACGTCGCGGCCGCACCCGCGTTCGCCGCACGTAATAATTTTCATATATATATATTTGTTATTGTTTTTTTCTTTTTTGCATGCATACCTAACACAATCACATTTTGGGAAAATATCCCTGATAATTAGTTTTTTCACTAATGCCCATTAGAAAGGTTTAAATATTCATGATAATTTTAGAGTTTCAAATGGAAGATTTTGATCATATAGGATTGGTTGAGGGATATTTAACTATATATGCAAAAAAAAAATTATTTTTAGGTGTAACATATCTCTTTTATTTGTAACTTGATAATAATTATTAAAATTGTCATTATATTATTTATGTATATATAACTTGATATATTACATCACATATAAACAAGTTTAAAAAATTGAAGGTGTTGGTTAGGGTAGTTTTTAAAATATTTTTTTATTTAAACACACATAATTCGTCGATGAAGATTAGTATACACTATTGAAGAAAAAGTATATTATTTGTTAGTGAATTACATACAGGATATATTTTTGAAATCTTCATTAACCGGCTTATTTTTGCTATTTCAATCATGATAAATAGTAAAGCCGCCAGAGTATATGTATTTGATTATATATTTCATTTTTGTTAAGTTATGTATACTTAACTAAAGAGACTAATAAATAGCAGGACTCCACGGGACATTTTTTAATGTTTAACTAAATAAATATATAATAATGTTCTCAGAAACATCTAACCACCTTGTCAAATACATTTGCCATTGTGAGATTTATATGAAAAATAATAAATGAAAAGCATAATGACTATTTTCCGTTAATGATCAAACTAGTAATCTTGCAAACATTAACATAAAAGTGGGATGATGTTTCTTTTTTTTTCTTTTTTGCTTGTGCATGGTAGGAAACATGGTTAATAAAATTGTACAATTAATTAAAATATATATTTAATCTTTTATAAAAATATATATATTTAGATATGCTATTTTTAAAAAAATTCAAAACAAGAGACCGATTACACATTTGGGCTGAAAAGAGACTCGTGAACTGCGATCCATGCTCGGAAGACTCCTGATCACTAATCGGAAGACACCTTATATGTTTTTATTTAAAAAAATAGTAAATATCATTTTATGAACTATATGCATGGATAAAAAAATACATATTGCTACATTTCAAATTAATGAATCAATTTTTTAATAAATATAAGAAAAATTTTAATAAAAATATGCTTTCATGAATTTTTAACGAGGTACGAGTGCAACAGCACCCTAAATCAATTAGCCCATCACCCACCAGATGGGCCTAAACTTCACTCATAGCCCATGGACTAAAGTAGGCCCAAACACTATTAATAAATCCACAAAAAGGCCTCGAATGATAAATCAAAGCCAGAGGATCAAAATTCTTCTTCTTTTTTTTCAAACCACTATAATAAACAGCTATAACTTCCACATTCAATCCCTATTATTCTCTAATCCACAGAGCCGATTTCACAATCATATGAAATAAGACTCGCATATGTATGATTAATCTTTATATATCATCTTTAACATAGGCTACTAAGATGGTCTAAAATAGCAAAAACTATAAATCAATGTTTCACCAATGAGTGTCTCCCCCCAGCTCCGAATGGTAAGATGATTTGAGATACAATTTTGGTAAATCTAATATTTGAAGATGAATTAGTTCAATAGTCAAGGTTTGGGGGTGTTTCAAGAAAAGATAAATTAAGTCAGAAAAATCATTACCCTAATCAAAGCAAGGGTTACATTATAATACACATTTAGGCGATAGGGGGATTGTAAAATTGATTTTCTGCAAATGCTACGTTTAAAACCGATTCTCCATAGCTTTTATAAATCATAATTTTTAAGCATTATTTGTCTAAAATCTGCATGCAAAAAATTGTTACAGTAGAAGTGTTTTGATTGCACGATTGTGGAAACAGTTTTCTGCAGACACAAAAACTATCAAATTGTGTAACCAAATGCTGCCTGAGAGTAAGCATATACCAAACATAGCATTTCAAAAAGGATTTGAAAAATAATTAATTTGTCACTAAAAGCAATTTTTAAAATAGCTTTTGAAAAAGCACACCTTTGTGAGATTTCTCAAAAACTATTTTTATAATTAACCCCGTTTGATTGCACGTTTGGGTGCGATTCTGTTTTTTGAAAAACTCAAAAATAACGTTTTTTTGTCATAATCGATTTTTTGAATTGAAAAACAGCTTTATCTGCTAAACATAAACTATCATTCAAATATTGATTCCTAAATTTAAAAAAAAAACGTCTTAATAAAAATCAAGGTTTAAAATCATCTTAAAAATCAATTTTATTCCAAAAGCTATTTTTCAATTGGTGTTTTCAAACGAAAATGTCAAAAGATGGGATTGACAGGTATTTGTAAATGAATTTGGATTAACCGTGAATTTTACAAAAGTGAAATCTCTAAAAACTGGTCAATCCTGCTTCCACGAAAGATATGAATAAAAAATGTAATTTCCCCCCAAATTGAAATAGTCCATCCCTCTCATTGGAACCAATAGAAAGAAGGGAAAACAGAAGGCCAACATGTCTCAGGGAAGCATTGGAATTCATGGAATCATGTGCTCTTTGAACATTGGTCAGGAATCATGTGCTCTTTGGCCCTGCGGTCCACCAAATCTTCTTCCTCCCCACCATCCACTTTTAAAAAAAAAACATCTAAAAGTCTCTGACTCTTCCATTCAATCTCCCGGGCCCCTATCCCTCCCATGTTAAACACTGGTAAAACCTCATGAAACAATTCATGGCACAATGGTCATATGTTATGGCACAAATTTGCCATCCTATTTGTCTTGTCATCTTATTATCCTAGATTAATTTGCTCTTCCAAAACAACTGACCATATGCAACAATTCCTCTTGCCAAGAGAGCAACACGTGTCCATTTCAAAGATCTCACTTGATCCTTGATCCTTGACAATTCTCCAAATACATCCCACCTAGCCTAAGAGACAAGGCCCCCTGATGAAACAAATCCTTGTGTCCAAAGATTATTTATTAGATTCCCTCTCTCACACACAAGTTCAACTAACCTCATCTAGCTAAATCAATGTCACTTTTGAGGGCCCATATTATCTTTCCCCCTTTATATGCCTTCATGTGCCACCTCCCCCAGCCCCCACCACATCTGTTTTTGGGTCCCCTCTTCTATGCTGCTCTAATTATTTTTCATGGGTGGTAATGTGGCCATAAGTTAAGCAAATCCCCTAAAAGATCTAAGTACATTTCATAGTTCAGCCTGAACTTTCTTTAATTTGGAGCTCCTGATGGTTTTGGATCTTTGAAACTCATATCCTTTATTTATTTGTAATTATCAATGTGAAATATGTTTTAGAGCTGAATCGTCTCCTAGGTGGGAAAATCAAGACACCGTAGATGACAAAAATCTGTTTAACATAAGCACATATGTTTTACATGCATGAAATATCAATTAAAATTAAATGAAGTTTTTTTTATTTTTAAGTCCACATAAACTATATGATTTAGTGATCGATCCCTCTCTTATTCATATTTCGATTTAAGTCTCCAAATTTAAATGATATGTTCATTTTAGTCCCTCCTAGAGACTAAAAAAATCAAATAATTTAGTGATAAGTCTCTCCTAGAAACTAATTTCTACATACTTCAAATCTAGGGATTTAAACTTAAATATGAAGAAGTGAGGACGATAACTGAATCATATAGTTTACAGGAGCTAATAAAAAAAAAAACCCTTAAAATTAATAAAGATATTTCTATTAACAAATGATTTATTTATCATCTATATGTATAGTGTTTTTTCATTAATCGATACAAAGATTTTTTGTATTTATAACATATATAATGGATTGCAGATCTGCAATGTTATCGGCTATAATGTTTGATATTCCCCGAATTAGTAATATATGAAACCAAATCAAACTGACATGTTACATACAAAACGTTTATCATTCTATATATGCAAAGCCGTTTTGTGGCTAATTATTAGAGAACTTACTACACAGAAAATCGGTTTAGGTTTTGCTCATAATTAAATTTCTAAATTTTCACCTAAGTGGGATGTTGGGATCTCACTTTCTTGGTCACATGGGTCCTGTACATGTGCAATTTTAGTTTGAGTCTTTTGACCCCCTCTGTTTGCCCTCTTTTCAATTCAGTGCATGTATATGTAACACATTGCATGTTTTGATTCTCATTTAATAAATCTATGTGACACAGTAACACCACCCCTAGCTATTCCTTCTACCCTTCCTAGATTCGGATGAAGTGAGAGAGGGCGAGAGATCTTTGGAACATGGAAATCACTGTCAACAAAAGAGAAGGATCATGTTCTCAAGGGGGGACAAGAGCAAGAAATTTTGACACTCAGATTTGGATTCAGAGTTACTGTTTTTTTCTTAATTTATTGTTTTTGTTCTTTCTTTTGTTTCTACGTAGCGACACGTGGATCGATTGCATGTCTTCTTCTTTTTTTTGATAGGGCTTCTATGGAAAAATCCATGGAAAATATATTTTGATTAGGGTTTTGGCTAGTGTGGTCCATGCATGGCCACATGCATGCATGGTCCCTGTCGGCCCTACGCGGAAACTCTTAATCCAGTTCTTTGTTTGGTTGTTCTTTTTATTTTTGACCAGGTTGTGATCACTGAATAATTATTCTGATCATGGGGAGGTGGTCAATGTTGGATGACTGATGACTGTGGTTCAACTTAGTCAAACACAGTGTTCGTACATAAGAAGAACAGGCACTGTGAATGATAGAGATGGCCACTTTGAGTTTCTGAGAAAGACCTTGCTGTTGTGTGATGGTTCAACCGATTATTGTTATTAGATAAATTATGTTATTTGGGGAGATTGTACCAGAAACATTATCAACTCAATTGAAAACTATTTCGTATGTAAACCTATATCATATGTGGTACATATTCTTTCTAGATAAACAACCACATAAAAGCTAGAGTGTTATACACTCGATCTACTTTATAGACACGGTTGCTCGCACCTGTCATGATACTCATATAATGAAACATTTTAATGTTATATATATTCTATTATAAAAAGCTTTAAAAAATATACATCAAAGTTATACGAATGCATTGTATTTTTTATAAGAGAATGTATTTAATTAATTAAGTATATATACTTTAAAAAAAATCAAAACATATACCGGTTTTAAACAAGGTTACAAACATGATTAACAGAACTTTTTCCTAAAAGTTACGTGGGATCCCACAAAGGCAATGATATGCGGCATCGTGACATTTTAATAGTTTTTGACAATTATTGTCATGTGTCAGTTACCTAATCAGGTAACTACATAAAAAGATCATACTCTTTATAGTCTTATATTATATATACGAAACGAAATGTCAAGGAGCAGTTGAATTATAGAATCGGTGGAAATAACCGATTCACAATTTTAAATAATCCAATAACAGGGATTCTGTTTGATTCATTGCAACCCCCACCCCTCCCACCCAACACACAAAACAAAAGAACAAAAACAAAGGGTAATTAATTTCACAATTTTATTAAATTTAATTTCGAGGTAAGTTTTGTAATGGGCTATTCCTAGGCCCTTTACGAGAGGGCCGCAATCGATGATCATATATAATGTTTTTACTTTGAGTGGCCCTTGCACACGATCTCACTTTCAACCCCGTTTTAGTCCGCCAAACTTTCAATATGATTTTTATGAAAAATTTTCGTTTAAGTACGTACTAATGAGAATCTTATCATAATGCGTTTGAATGAACGACACGTGTCTGTTAAAGGGCATTAATGAGAATTCTATTAATATTTTTTTAATTAATAAAATATTTTTAACTATTCGGTTGACATGTATCATCTATTAAAATATGTACTTGTGGGATTTTTATCAATACTTACTAATATGAAAAAATTTCAATACAATGTGAAATCAATTCATTTGAGTATATATTTATTTTTTATGAAGATATATGTTTGATTAAATAAAGTATATATTTTTAAAATAAATCAAAACATATGGCAGATTAAAAATGGGGTTGAAAAAGGAGCTAGATGTAACATTTTTCCTTTACTTTTCATCATGAAAAAAAAAAGAATTGGTAATTTGGCCATGAATAATCGCTCTACATGAAACATAGCAATTTTACAAGCGTTATTTCGGGGTGTAGCCCTTTTCTTAGGTTATTATTGCCACCTTGACTGATAAACAAAAATAAATCAGAAGGTTAAAGGTCAACCTAACATGCACTGCTTTGGAAAGGGGATGAAAGGTGTGATAAGGAGTAATTATAAGGTTAAATGAAAGAGATGATAATTTATCTCATATAAAAAATAATCGGGATAAAATACGGACAATTGTCTAAATTTTAAAATGAAAATGTGAATTTTTTGTTCTATTTAAAGACCGCAATAACACTTATCGACATTATTTGCCTCAATTTGATAAATATGAATATGAACAAAATTGATAAATTTTTTATTCCCTAAAATTAAGACGACTTATTCTCATAGCCTTAACCCAGGTGGAGTGCATGGTTACGCACATTAATAACTATCTCATTTAGTAATATATTTAGTTTAACATTGTCAAAATATTAAACCAATCTGCATGTGAAATTAATTAATGGAAGCAACCGGGGAAACCAATTAATAGGAGTAATTTATAGGCATCAAGGTGTACAAAGTAATTGAGACGCAAAAAGATTATATGAAATGCCAAGGAAAGCTAAAATAAAACAGAAAGCAAAACGCCTTGTTATTTTGGAATTAATTAAATAATTAATTACACAGATTTTAGTGGAATATTTATTCAGATAAAAAACAAATTATCCCAATGTATATGTTAGAATATGATTCCACCAATATAAATACAATAATGATTCACATGCCCCAATTTCACAGGCCCAATTTCACCCATGAGGTGGCATCAAAACATTACCCATTATACTATTTTTTATTATTTCCTTATAAAGTGGTTTTTCAATTATGATTTACCGATTTTTTTGTGATTTGTTCTTCATTAAATCTAAAATCAACAACAAATCTCATTCTTCTTCATCATCCCGTTTTTTCTTCTTCATCAATTCATAATTCTTCTTCTTTATCAATGATCCCATCAAAGACACATTCTTAATTCAACACGATATCCCGATCTTCTTCGACCAAAGGCTTTGTTTGTGTACGTCACTCTATACTATACTTTGTGTTCTTCCAGCTGACCCCCTTGTCTGAGCCGACCTTTTGGTTGGTTCCCTTTCCCCATCACGATCATCATCACAAACTCGCTGCGCTCGTTCCTTCCTACAACCCATATTTGGAACAGCAACAGCCTCATTGTTTTAGTCAAATGGCGCTTTTTTCAAAACTCAACACTTGAACCTTATTCAACCAGTATGGCCAGGGTGAGCTCTTCTTGATATCGATTATTCCACCATCTGACGCAGAAAGAAGACCAACTTTTTCTTTCTTGTTTCAACGGCGTAAAGCGAAAGCCTAACCTCTTTAAAAGTACAGTAGAAAGAAGTCGAAATAATGTTATTTTCAAAATCTTTTTTTTTTTTTTTACATTTGTAAATGTAACAGTCATTTGCATAATCATAATGATTTATTTTTGTTTAGACTTGTAAATAATTTACAAGTGTCACATTCTAAAATGTAACAGTATACTACAAGTGTATTATGTGAAAGTGTTACTTATTTTTCTTTGCTGTTGCAGAGAAGTCTACTACATTTTTGTTGGATGGGATTCCAACATTTGAAGCGTTGAGATTGATAGAGAAGACAGACGGAAAGCTTCCTATCTTTAAACGAAGACTGTCTGGGATAACCATAAAACTGAGGTCGCCATTGGAGACGGAGAAGGTGAAGTAAATCGAAAGTAAGGTCAGGTATTGTTTTGTTGTATTTACATTGTGGAAACTTTATATTGATTAATATTGTTACATTTATAAATGTAATAGTTAATGAATATTGCGGTTTGATTCGAAAGAGACACATTTAAGCAATACACAATTTTTGTTATTTTGTTACATTTGAAATGTAACAGTTTTGTAAATGTGTGTATTGCTTTTTATATTTACATTTAAAATGTAACAGTCTTGGAACGATATAATGTTATTTTTGCAACACTATTACATTCGCAAATGTATATTATTATTGCATTCATAAATGTAACATTCAATCGCATACACATAATGATTTGTATTTGTTACATTTGTACAACACTGTTACATTCTGTAACAGTTATAATCATAAAAAAAAACTAGAACTTTTTTTTTGTGTTATTTAGGTAATTTTGGTGTAATTTAGATAAGTTTTGGTGTAATTTTGATAAAAAACAATTTAGATGATTTTTGTGTAAGTTATGTAAGTTTTGACGTAAAATTCATAAGAATTTTTAAAATTCAAATTTTGAAATATACAAATTTTAGAGAGATATATTTTTTAAAATAGAAAATTTTCAAATTAGACAAATTCAAATTAATGTGAAATATTAATAAGAGAAAAAATGAGGATTTGGATTAATTTGATTTATTTTTAATAAAGGGCATATATGTATTTTATCATTTTATCCATTTTTCAAAAGTCAATAAGCCAACTAATAAGACGATGACACCTTATGTGGCTTGTAAATGGGGCCAATGAGTTGGGGCCGGGTATCATCACTCATATAAATAATATGTGGTTAACTGTTTTAGAAGCTATTAATTTAGTCATGTCCGGCCTCTGGGCATAAGCCGAGTAGGCCGGCCCCACCTTATTTAGGCCCCCCAAATAAGGGGAAAAAATATGTAAAAAAACTAATTTTTAAATTAACATTTAAATTTATTTATTTACAAAATTAATCATATCTTTGTTTTAATAATTTTGTTTAAAAATATTTTTATTTTCAATAATATGCATCCCACATCATCAACTTTTATAAATTTAATTGAAAGTTAATTTTATTTTCTTTATGATTCATCACTTTTGTATTAGGTTTTTAAAAAAACTTATACATTGTTTTATTTTGATTTCCTTTTATATTTAATTAATATTTATTTATTTTTTTCCTATTTTATAGGATTTTTTGTTAATATAATAAAAACAATTTAACAAATCAATAAATTAAAATGAATCCCAAATTTAAAGAATCTTTTTGGTGTTTACTTATACTTTTTTAAAACAAAATATTTGATTTCCTATTATCTTTTTCGGTGAGCTTTCATTTTTTTCTTTCTTTCTTCTAATTTTTAAATTTTACAAAACCGATTTTTTCTTTGTATTTTTTCATTTGTATTTTTTTATTTTTGGCCTTTAGAATTATGATAGGAAACAAGTTTTTTATTTTAAAATTACAAAAGATTGAGCATTAAATTAAACATCATGACTCAAAATTGACCATGTTTTATTTGAAATTTTGTAAAAAAACATATATGATTAGTTGTCAAAAATTTTGAGAATTTATTTGATTTAAAAAAAAAATATGTAATACCCACTACTAATTTTTATATAAGTATATTAGGATCCCAAATCAGAAATTCACCTAGGCCTCCCTAAAATCAACAATCTCAGGGCGACCCTAAAAACAAAAATCTGTTTCGGACATGAATTATTTCACATGTTATATTATCTTTGCCAAATAATACACTGCACTAATTAGTTTAATCTTTAACATTTCAATACCACTTAAAGACAATTCATATGGTAACTAATGAAACATATATCAATGTATAAATTTTCATTTTCTATTGGTGATGATGAATTTCCATTTGAATTCAGAGTCATAAAATATACAAATTAAATCAATTGAAATTTAAATAGAAGACAGCTTGTGTAAACCACTACAACTTAAATATACCCTCATCACCCCCATCACATGCATTGGACAAAGGATGCACATTTAGACCATTGTCGTCGGATCTAGGTCAGATGAAGAGGATATCAATAATATTTGAGCTTGCAAAATTATTGTTAAATATTACTTTAAATTTTCATAAGAAGATTCTTACATAACACTTGCAGGCAGTATCAGGTTATCACTTTTATTTTTCTATTTCATTTTTTGAATTTATTGATTAGAATGTCAACACATTATAAGATCAGAGCGCATGCACCTGTAAACATCACGCTTCACTGGCATTGCAGGGATAAGCTATAATATTCTTTTTCAACAAATCCAAACCCTAGAGAGAGAGAGAGAGAGAGAGAGAGAGAGAGAGAGAGAGAGAATTCAACACGGGATAAAATTTAATAGAACAAAGTGGAAACCAGAGCAGAATTTGAATTCATGCAGGTGTGAGGATGTATAGAGTATAACCCAGATAAATTGTTCCAATGTGGCGGATCCTTATTGGAAAGTTTTACATGATCACGTGGTACGTATATATTTGATTGATTGGTTTTGTTTGTCACTTGGCCATACATAAAATATACATATGAACAATCTGTGAATATTTAATTATATACACACAGTTTTTTTTTTTTTAAAGATTGATACATGATGTTAAGACAACCTATAACACGTTGTCAAATTTTCTGTAAAATATAGTGGATCGTAGTCTCCAAACAAAACATGAATATAGATAATATGGATATCATGGTCACCAACCTTGCTTTGTCAAATTGAAGAGGACAAAAAAAAATGCAGTCTCGGGAAGTCGCAAAAATATTCAATTAAGATTATTTTTAAGCGTTTACATTGCACTATTTTATGTTTGCAAGTAGGGTTATATTATTTAAGCCTCCATATATATATATATGACGACTTGTTTAGGACATGTAATATTTGTATGGGAAATTATGTTAGGATTGTTCTAGGGTATATATATGTTTCGCTATTGTTAGAGAATCGAGTGATTAATGCAGCGTGAACCAGATAAAAAGATCCAACAAACATTGAGATCTCATAAACTTCTTGAATCCACAAGGAATCATTAAATTCACAGAGAAAAACAACAAAAGAAAATATAATTTTATTGATTGATCAAAAGTTGTCACTTACAAAGATGGTGGCACTCATTATATAGGCCACAAACATTAAACACATTTATAATGTGAATTATGACTCTAATGTTATTCTTGAATAATTACACAGAGAATATTATTCTATTAACAAACCAAAAAAAAGAATAACAAAACTTTTCCAAGGATTGTTTTGCTTCATTTGTAATTAAGTTCAACTAGTTCTGTATATGCATTCTTCTCCAACATGGTCCAATGTTATTACCTTGAGATAATCAAAGGTCATAATTTTTTAATTAAGAATATCAAGCTAGTACATCTTTGGGTTTAACTCATAATTTTTTATAATATATATTAATATATAGCTATAGGCCATATATCTTTCTCAGGAGTCGTATGTATGTTATATTAATCAAGATGAGGATAGCATGGAAATATTCTATTTGACCAATTGCATGCTCCGAAATTGAAAGTGTTATAAAATGCATGTTGTTCTTAAATTTTTCTGAAGGATTGGAATTGCTAGCTAAATGTAATTTTTTGATGTAGGGATTATGCTTGTTTCATCGCAACTTGCTTTATTTTACCTAATTAATCAAATAGATTTTATTATAAACTAAAATTATAACAAGGAGATGAGTGGAAATTTTTAGAGACTTTATTTTATAGAGGTCCACATGAAGTTAAAGCATTATATATATTTACAAAAACCTCCCAAATAAATTAAATGGGATTTACAAGAAGTTTACTATAATGTATATATAACTCATTGTCATCAACTATTTGTTAACTACCTACCAGTGGTCATAGCATAATGGTCATGGCTTAGCTATGCTAAAAGTAGGTCTTGGTATCGAGTTTTGACGCTGACCTAACCCTTGTGTATTTATGTGAGGATCCCTCTATTATAAAAAAAAAACTGTTTGTTAACTGCTCACCATTTCTTGAAACTCTAACAAAGCACATGTTCATCATTTCTATATAGATAAAACAAGCAGTGAAAGTAGTACTGAAATAAGAACAACATTGAATTATGCCATGTAAAACTGAAAAAATGCAAGAACAGAAAATAATTAATTAGAGTGCGCACGCATGTGTGTGACACATTCCTTGTTCACTTAATTTATTGACATAGAAAGCTAGGGCTGGTAAACGAGCCGAGCAGCTCGGGCTCGGCTCGGGCTCGACTCGGTTAAAGCTCGTTCAGGCTCGTTCGATTAGATAAACGAGCCGAGCTTGAACAATTTTTAAAGCTCGGTTTGTAAACGAGCCGAGCCGAGCCGAGCCCAAGCCTGGACGAGCTCGTTTACTTAACAGAAAAAAGCGAAACGAGCCGAGTCCGAGCCCGAGCTTATGTTATTTTCACATGTATAAGGTGTTGTGATTTGTGAAATGTGACTTTTCAAATGTTAAACAAGGTTTTTTTTAGCTAAACGAGCCCGAGCCGAGCTTTGATTCGAGCTTCAGCTTGACTTATTTACCAAACGAGCCGAGCCAAGCTTTAACCGAGCTTTTCACGAGCCTAACGAGCCGAGCTTGAACATGAAATGAAGCTTGTTCCCGAGCCGAGCCGAGCCGAGCCCGAGCCGAGCCTGCTGCTAAACGAGCCGAGCCTGAGCAGGTCAAAGCTCGGCTCGTTCGGCTCGTTTACCACCCCCTATAGAAAGCTATGTGTTCGACCGAATTAACCAAGTAATGCATATTTTTTTTACCTATATATGTACCATATAGCTTGGTTAGGAAATGAGGGTGACTATATGAGATAAGTAGTTAAAGAACAACTTGATTATTATTTTTGTTATGAGGACCTAATGAAATATGGATAATTATCCTCATTTTAAATTTTTTTAAAAAAATTTCCTCCATATTATAATGATTAGAACATCTGATCTTTTATCCGATTTTAATAAATATAAATAACGACAAAATTTACAGACTTATTATTTTTATAATATTAAATAGAACAAATTTATTTTAAAATCTTATCCCCTTACAAAATTAGACCACAAGGTCTATTAGAATTCTCATTAATTAGCCTTTTTTATTATTATAGCGTGTTTACTTCTAAAATAAATCATATTTATATTTTTTACTTCTTCCACTGCAAAAAATAAAAAATAAATATTAAAAACAGAGGCCACATAAAAGGCCATGTGTTGTATGGTTCAGGACCCAAATAAAAACACACAAGAGTACTCTGTCACCTAATAAAGTTAGGACATTAGGGACCCAAAAAGAAGGGGAGGGACTGTACTTAGCTTTTGAATTGTGACAAGCATAACACGTAAGATGTAAGCCGGCAACCTGAGATGCGTTTTTCACAGTACCCTCTGTTCATTTTTGCATTCTTTGGAAATCTAGAAAACGATGTGTGTGTGTGTGTGTATTTGTGTGTCATAATTTCTTCTTTTTTTTTTCTTTCTAGCGATGAAAACCATGGCTACTGTGCTCATGAAATGAATGAATGACTCACTGAGAGACAGAGAGAGAAACAGAGAGTGATTGGGGGGACCAAAGTTTTTCCATTTATTACTGCTTATAATATTGTTTTCTTTCGTTTCTATTATTTCCCTCTAGCTAGCACTGCAAGTACCGATGAGGGGGGTGGCGTATATTATAATATTGATATGCTTTGTATTTATTTTGTGTGTTTTTATTGAAGATAAGGTAAGCCCGTGATAAGGGAAAAATTAGTGAAGAAAAGGGAAAAATAACCATAATGGATATACGGTGGAAAATTTGATGAAAAAGGAGGGCTGATTTTAATTTTGGGGAGAAGAATTTTTTTTTAAAGAAAACCATAATAAATACGAATCCAACAACAAGATCTATCACTGCATGTTAGATTCCTCCTATCCAATGTCCTCCTCTCCTTCTCTCTTGTTGCAGAGAACATGTCACCTCTCTCTCTCTGTGAGAGAGCATATGTTAGACTTTTATTAACAGCCATGCAGGGAGAGAGAGGGAGAGGTGCAGTGAAGCAGTTTGTGCTGATGTAAAGCTTACGAGGGTTGTTTTTGGATTGGAGCAGCAGAGTCTGAAAAAGGAGACCAGAGGACTTTCTTTTTACTATATGTACAAGAACATAACTTGTACATGATTAAATTGGCTAGTATGTAATTAATCATAGTAATGTGGATGAGAACATAATTAATTTAGGTTTATTTTTACCTTCTTGACATTATCATATCCGTGACCTTGTTGGTTCAAAAAAAAACAAATGTAATAAATATTCTTTAAGAGGACAAATAGCACAGAAAGAGAGAGACAGGGAGAGAAAGAGTAATAGTAGCAGTAGTAGATCCTTTGGACGTGCATGGATGAGCTCGGCCACACGTATTCGCATGCACACTGATTTGACCATCCATGTATAACAGTTCATGAATATGTATCAAACATCAGTTGATGAGAAATACTGTACTCAAGTTGTGTGGATCACCAACAGGAAACAATAGGAAACACTGGAAGACCCACAAATAGCATCTATTGTTGAATTGTTTCCTTCTCATTCGGATAAAAATCGAAGAGAAAATAAAAATTAGAAACATTGGCACAACCCAAACCGTGACGGATTCATTTATTGAAACACACCCAGTGACTGTGTCCGAAAACAGGAGAGACAGAGAAGCGGCATAGTCGTTTTCAAGCCCCATCTCTGCTAGTTTCAACAGTACTGTTTTAATTTAAAAAAATTTTGTCAAACAGTGGATAGTTAAAATTTTGATGAGTAAATCACATTCACCTAACAAAAATCTAGGTTCTCATGAGGTTTAATATATGGAGTCATTTTCAATGAATTAATGTGTTGTGATTGTAATGGCTAAGTGGTTTCGGTGGAGCAATTGAATTAGGCATTGTTGGACCATCTGGGAAGGCGTTCCCCCACAGGAGCAGTAGCAGCAATAGCAGTACCTGTACCTGCAGCAACAAAGGATAATACAAGAATAATACGTGTGGGGGCCTCCGGCACCGGATGCTCGACACATGGATGTCCCGACTACCGTCCGATCCTGGTCGGGGCTGCTACAATGGTCGGCGGGGGACACGTCATTTAAGAGGGTCCACCCAGAGAGAGAGAGAGAGAGAGAGATAGAGAAAGAGAGAGAGAGATGTATGAAGCTAGCTTTGCCCTTTCTGACCCATGTCATGTGACTGTGGGGTTCGAAGGGAATTAAAGAGGGTTTGGCTTGATTAACACAGGTTTTTCAGCAACATTTGAATGTTAGTGAAGAGCATACAAGTCTGAACATATAGGTTTAACTTGAGTATTATCTCAGTTGTGTTTTTTTTTTTTTTTGTTATGTTGAAGTGAACATGTAAATTTCTGATACTCTATGTTAACCAACCAGTGGATGTCATATAGATGGTTTAAAATAAATTAATGTATGTATGCACTGATTTTTATCAGAAAGGGTGGCATTTTTTCATGGTTATCTGATAAGTTTTTATTGGACAACATAGAAATTATGTGATTGTCATATAAAGAATCTGAACTCAAATTCAACCTGCATGCAATAAAAAATTGCATTTATGTCCTCCGTGTTTTCATATTGTGAATGGGGAAATGGGAAAATGTTCCATGTAACCCTGAATTTTATATGAATCTCATATTCATACCCAATATTAATCTTCATTTTCTATTCACCTAACACGATCATTATTGGATTGAATTAGATGAAACTAGACAATTGGATTGTGTGTGTGTGTAGACAATTGGTTGTGTTGAGCGGTGGCAACATCGGGGAGGCCGAAAGGGGGAGGGGGCGATTTCAGGGGTTCTGTGGGGGAGGGTGAAAGAATGGGTTGGGTTGGGTTAGTGTTTGGGTTGAGATTGGTTAGATGGGTTGGTTAGGTTTAAATGATGGTGGACCATTTGTTTTTTTATGTTTTTATTCTGAGTCACACATTCAATGCACCTTTACCCGTCCGCAAATTTTAAACATGCGGGCATCCATTGGAAAATGAGATTGTATATTTGTTTGTGTGTAGACAGACACTTCACTGAGTTATATGTTATTTTTATCGACGCATATATACTTTTAAATGACGTATATATGTGGTTCGCACAGAATGCACAGACCGTATATTATTATTATTATATATATAGAGAGAAAATGTTACCCTATATCTTTGTCTTTATTAGTATGCATCGTGACTTAGATATATATATCACCGGTAATTAAAGTGAATATTTTAAATATTAAGTTAATTATTAAACAATTAAAGATGATGATTGATAATTGTGATATAGCATCCACTGAAGATTGAATCCCACCGATGTGAGAGGAGCTAAGATATCTTTAAAATATCACAAAATTGATGTACTAGGCATTTCATATTTCACACGTCAGCTTGGGAGTCCCAACAAGCACATTGACTTTTTCAAAAACAAAGGACACACGTATAAATACCATTTCTAAGGGGTCCTATGCATAAATATGTAGGATCTGGCCTACATGCGTGCAATCGTAAAAAAAAAAATTAAAAAAAAAAAAGCACGGTTAAAAGTGCAAGTACATGTAAAAGATGACGTGATGAAACAAACATTAATGTGAAAATCAAAAGAGTATCCAATATAAAACTCACCCCCTCGTGTTATATATAAACAGACTCCCTGCTCTCCTTTTTGTTAGTCAGTTCCCTATAATCCTCTCTCTCTCTCTCTCTCTCTCTCTCTCCTTTTTATATTCTCTTCTTTATCTCCACTTTCTCACCCACATCACTACCTCTTCTTCTGCACAGTTTCAGTTACAACTCAAAGTCCACTCTCTCTCTCTCTCTCACATCAGCTCCACAACTGATCCAAACCCAAACCTCCATTTCTTGTTGGATTCCCACCTTTTCCTCATCTGGGTATCTATCCTTTCAATTCAAACAATCACAAATGGACGTAATGGACCTCCTCAACTCTGCCACAGACGCAGAGATGGACATGCTCATGATGACAATGCAGATGGATCAATCCTTCGACACCCACCACCCTCCACCTCCACCTCCCACCACCAACTCCACCACCGCCACCCTCCCCCCTCCGCCCCCACCTTCGTCGTCATCATCGACGGTGGCGGCGATGAGGGAGATGATATTCAGGATAGCTGCGATGCAGCCGATCCACATAGACCCGGAGGAGGTGAGGGCGCCGAAGAGGAGGAACGTGAGGATCTCGAAAGACCCGCAAAGCGTGGCGGCTCGGCACCGGAGGGAGCGCATCAGCGAGCGCATACGCATCCTCCAGAGGCTCGTCCCCGGCGGGACCAAGATGGACACCGCGTCCATGCTCGACGAGGCCATCCACTACGTCAAGTTCTTGAAGACCCAGGTCCAGTCCCTCGAACGCGCCGCCGCCGTCACCGCCTCCAACAACGGTTACCCGGCCAGGATGAATTATGGGTCATCGGAGTCAGCGGCGGCAGTGATGGGTGGGTACCACCCGGGGTTCGTTGGGAGGTGGTGGGAGTGGGCACATGCTTAGTTTTTAAAGAAAAGATAGATTTTGCTATCGTTACTACCGTGACTGTAGTATGTCCTGGGCACACATGCTTAGTTGAGATTTGGTTTTTTTTTTTTTTGGTGGTGGTGATTGTGGGGATTGTTGTGTAAAAAAAAATGGGATGCATTTGTTATTGAAATGGAGCAGAGATTGATTAGTGTTTTCGGTTTGTGAAATTGATCTTTGACACTCGTGTTGTTGATGTTGTTTGTTTGTTGTGTCGATATGTAGGTGACAACCTAGGATGACTAATGAACTTACTTGCTCACGTGTCTTTTTTTTAACCAACTAAATTTAGTTTTTACTGTCTGTATGTAATGTAATTTATTATTAGATGGTGTTATTGATTTTAAGGATAAAAATTGGAATCGATGCTGCACGTGTTATGACGTTGATGC
>CM060876.1:24754553-24988710 GCA_030737845.1 Acorus calamus | reverse complement strand
CGGTTTCAAGTAAATCCTAATCCGGCCCGCATTCTTTCTGCACTTGGCCCGAGTGGTCCAACGCGGCATTCGACTGGTTTTCTATTGCAGCATATGTTTCTTGGTCAAGCCCCATTATTTATTATTAAAAAAAGGAAACTTTTGCATATAAAATCATCCACGTGAAATTTTGTTATCTACATGTCCTTGTTTGATTTATTAGCCTCAAAATTCCAATGTCTTAAAAATCGAATTGTTCAACAAACCGAAAAAATAAATGGGTCAAGATTCAATTGGATTTAAAGTGTGACATAATTAATATAATAAATATATTAATTATAATTACTAAAAAAATAGAAAATCTTTGCATAAAATTTTTCTTAATTTTAATATGTAAAATTTAAATTTTTTTATTTGATTTTATATTTTAACAAGAATTAATCACAATTTCTTTTAATAAAATACTATTTTGATATAATAAACCTGTAGATGATTACAAAAACCATCGACTCAACCGGTTGATCGGGTTTTACTAGATTTTTATATCATCGAGGTTTAGGAGTAAATCATACTGGAATTCAAAGAGGGTGAAAGTTTAATCAATTCAATCGGGTGGATTGGTTTTTAAAACACTGCAAAATTTCCAACATTGAAATAATAACAATAACCACTTAAAAGACTGATCTTTGTGCCAAATAAAAAGAGAGAAAAAAATATTAAGTGACTAAAGAATTGTTTTGATTCAGATTTCTTCATGTCTCTAGTTTTCAATATAAGATTGTTCATAACAACCCTTAATTTAATTTTTTCCATCATTTACAAAAATATAAAAAATAAAAAATTGGATTTACCAAAGAAGAGGGTATGAAAGAAACCAACAATTTTTTTTTTTTGGAAAACAATCCCCTTCAAATGCTATTGTGAGTGTTTTTGCGGCATTAGTCAATAAAATTCTAATCAACCCCACTTTTTATCCCTTTTTTTTAACTACTACAACAAATATATGTTAAAATCTACGTACAAATTTCAAATGAATAGATGCTCACTATGTAACATGACTACTAAAAAAATATATATTTTTGGAGAGATAAAAATTAAATAAGATTATACTAACAAATTGTACATCAATCATGAAAAAAATATATTGAGAGGACCATTTAACAATTGTCCCTGCGCGCAATAGCGGCTGCCGGGTTCTACGGACGGAGCGAATTCGCGGGCCCCACATCAGCGTTGCGCGTTGCAGGTGCCACGTCATCTCCCGACTCTTATAAGTCATCGTCCATTACGTAACACTCACTCTACTTCTCCCGAAACTCACCATCAAACTTCCACAGCCATCCGGTCCACTCCAAACCTTTCCCCGCTTCTTACACTCACCTCCACGTGATCACATCGTGGTCAAAATTTGGGTCAAAAAAATAAAAAATAAAACCAAGGAGACGATTTTTTTCCCATAATTTGCGCGTCCTCTCTCTCTCTCTCTCTCTCTCTCTCACTCACTATGGAATTTTTGATGGGTCTCCGGGATCCGAGTTCCTCTCTCTCTCTCTCCTCGATCTCTGCAAAAATAGAGGACCCCAAAAAAAACCCCTTTTTGATGTTCTATTGATCTCTCTCGCCCTTTGATTCTCTCCCCAACGTAAGATCTCTCTCACATTGTCTTCATGAAGTCTTTATTTATTGATCCCGCTCGGAGGAATCGTTTCCTGGAATTTAATTACGTCCGGTTTTTTTTTTTTTTTGTGATCTCTGATTGAATTTCACGAGGTTTTGACAAAAGCGTTTGAATTGTTGGTTTTTTTTTTGGTTACTTGTATGTGTTTGTGATTGTATTGTAAACGTTGAAAGTGGCATTTTGTTTTTCTTTTGTTCTGTGTTGGTGGGATGTCTGAAAATGTGAATGTCGCGATATTCGAAAACGATTTTCAACGCGTCGTTGATTCCTTTTTTTTTCCCATTTTATCTATGTGCTTCATTTCAATATATGTTTTTTTTTTGGTGAATGAGATGAAATAAAAAAAGGAATTTTGAATCCATGTTTCTGATGGGATCAATTGAAGGTCTGGATTGATTTTTATTTAAATTTTTTATAAAAAAAGGTTTTTTTTTGGTGGGTGCAATACGAGGAAAAGAATGTCTGGGTTGAAATTTTGATGGGCATTTGTTCTGCTTGTTTTGATTAATTGAATAAATTCGTTACCTGATTGAAATGTGAGGAGAAGAGAAGAAGAATCACACTATTTATCTTTGCACTTTGCAGGACTCAATAAGATTCATTTGGTTGTGAAAATGTGGTAGTGGTGTCTTCCCCTTTGATAGAGTTGATATTGGTTGTATTAGTGGGGCAAAGCATTGATCTTATTAAGGAAAGCAATCCAGATTTTTGTACAATGATGGCGACAAAGACGGATCAGATGGTTCCCCTTGCGGTGCTCCTTAAGCGGGAACTGACGAATGAGAAGATTGAGATGCCAGATATTCTCCATGGGCAGGCCAGCCAGAGCAAGAAAGGGGAGGACTACACCCTCTTGAAGACGGAGTGCCAGAGGGTTCCTGGGGATGGTGTCACTACGTTCTCTGTGTTTGCGGTAATGTGTGAATTCTTGATGTCTCTGATTTTTCTCATGGAGATGGAAATGAAAAGAAAATAAAGGAATCGTGTTCCTTCTATTATTTAATGGTGGGAGAAACTTCATAGTAGAGAAGTTTTGTTTATACTTTATATACATGCATCTTTATGATGTTTTTTTTAATTACATTTATTGAATAACGTAATCTGTTGGCAAATGGTGGCTCCAAATCCGTGATCTAATCTTGAAATTTACAAGGAGCACTGGAATGAGCTTTGCGGCTTGGACCCAATTGACCTTTGTCCAAGTGAAATTTCTATTCTAACAAGCAGGCACTGGTTTTGATTGCAGTTAACTATTTTATATTAAAAAAAGAATTGGGATTAAAAACGTATCTCCCTTTATTAGGTATTTCAATGATAATTGGTCATGAATGAAGTGAATGATTGTATCGCATGTCAAAATAAGGTTATTCTGATAATTGGAAGTTGACTTTTTAGTGTATTACTCCAATATCATTCTGGGTAGTGTCCTTCACGCAGAGGATGCCTCCTAAAGCATTAGTTTTTAATCTATTTCTTGTTTAATTGTTGACGGTGGAATGTGAGTATTGTTATTGTATGGATATTATATATTTGGTGTTAAAGATTTTGTGTCATTTCTGTTCTTTTTTTTTAATAATCCCATGCCATTTTTCTTCCTGCAGCTATTTGATGGACACAATGGTTCTGCTGCCGCAATATATACCAAGGAGAATCTCTTAAACAATGTATTAAGTGCTATTCCTCCAGACCTGAGTAGAGATGAGTGGCTTGCGGCACTGCCAAGGGCTTTGGTCGCAGGGTTTGTGAAAACAGATAAAGATTTTCAAGAAAAAGGTATGCACCATTGTACTTGTATCTCACATTCTTTTAGACTCTTTCACGTAGTTCCTACAATGCCTATCATGCCAAAATTGCTTCTGATTCTGCTGTGCCTTGGTAGATATCTCTTCTACCTGGGTAAGGGCAGAGTTTCCTGTTTTTGTTTTTTTGATTGCTTTGGTGAGGTTTTTTTTGTTGGGCTTAGCCCGCCAACACCCATCCCTTTTTTGTATTTTTTTGGGCATTTGCCTTGGTTAATTCCATTTATGGTGAATGCCTAATATTCTATAAAAAAAAAACATTGCTTCTAATGATCTTGTTTTTACTTATTATTTAAATTTGAACTACTATTTTTTTTTTATCAAACTTGTTTTTTTATATTTATTTATGATGGAAACCTTCAAAATCAGAGAAACCTTCAAAATCAGACACCGAATCTCTGTGTCATCACCCAAACATGCATATGCCATTTCAGATTTTACCCCTGCTACACTAAGCCACAAACTGCACGTTCCATTCTATTTGGACATAAAAAAAAGTGCAGTGGCAGGGATTTTGTTGCATTAGCTGTGGAAATCTAATATACTGTCTTTCCAATTAACTCTTCCATTGTTATTTCAGCACAAACTTCAGGAACAACTGTGACATTTGCGATAATAGATGGATGGGTTGTAACTGTAGCATCAGTTGGCGATTCACGTTGCATACTTGAATCTGCTGAAGGAGCCGTTTTTTCTTTATCAGCAGATCATAGGCTGGATGCCAATGAAGAAGAGTAAGTTTCTGTCAAACAAACCAAATTCTTTGCCTGTTGTGATATCTTGGATACTCTAAAATCTGAACTTTGTTATCTCACAGGGTAGAACGGATAACTGCTAGTGGAGGTGAGGTTGGAAGGCTCAATACTGGTGGTGGGGCAGAGGTATGCATAGATTTTATTGTTATATTATCTGAGAAAGCTGAATGAGCCTTTAAAATAGTTATTTTTCTACCTAATTTCTATAGTTTCTTTTTCTTTTGTTATAATCCAATTTATCTTCTGTTTTTTCTTACTATGTCGTAGAATCTTCTTCTACCAGTTATGTCACTGGATTTTATCCCATTTCCATAAAATATGGCGGTAAACTCCCAACTTTCATCAAATATCCCAATCTATAATTTTAATCGAAATTTTTGACATACGGAAGCTGGCTTTGGGTGAGGTTCATCAATGGAATATAGCAGATGCTCATTGATTTTAGTGCAACTGTTTGTTATTTTCTTCATCACAAGACTGTTAACATTTTTGCTAAGTGTTTGTATGCCTCGAGTTGTTGGCTTGGAAAAGGGAAATGTTATGGGAATGGATTTGGATCATGTAAACTAACTGGGTGTGAAATTGAAAAACAAATCTAATTTACGTGCAATCCAAGATACATAAACTTAGGGAGGGAGAAATAGTGAAACTAATACTGAGCATCAACCATCTTTAGGGCTGGTAAACGAACCAAGCCGCTCGGGCTCGGCTCGGGCTTGGCTCGGTTTAAGCTCGTTCAGGCTCGTTCAATTAGAGAAATGAACGAGCTTGAACAATTTTTAAAGCTCGGTTAGACTCGGGAACTGGATGAAGCTTCATTTTGTATTCAAACTCGACTCGTTTGTGTTATAAAAACTTAGTTAAAGCTTAACTAAACTCCTTTATAAAATCAGAATATTAAATTAATACAAAGTTATGCTCGTTTAGGCTCATGAACTTGATTTATTTAGGCTAAAATTTGTTTTCAATCCCTAAAAATCATAAAATGAAAAAGAACGCTAGGCTCGTTGAGACTTGTGAGCTCGACTCGGCTCGACTCGTTTATAAATGAGCCGAGTTTAAACATGTCAAAGCTCGGCTCATTCGGCTCGTTTACCACCCCTAACCATCTTAAGTGTTTGTAGGTCTCAATTGTATTTCCATCCAACTCTCTCATGTCCTTCGATGTTACTACCCTATTCTCATTAAGATCCACCATTACTGGTGCTAACTCTACCTTCCAAAGCACATGCCTGAACCACCTCAATGCTTCTACTAGTTTCTTCTATCAGTCATTGCACAAAACATTGAAACCCAGTGTGTGGGTCTTGATGTACTGTTGCATTTTAATAGATTTTGCCTTTTTTGTAAGCTTGCATACTATTACAGGACGAAAGTTATATGTACATGAGGACATATAGCGGATTGCTTATTGACATCCACTTCTCATTGTCAACCATGATTCTTAAGCAGATGCTGAGAGAATATCCTTTCTCAATCTTACAATTTAGAGGGGTTTATTGGCATGGTAAAAAATTGAAACATGAATAATTGTGTTGAATTTCTGAGTGATTTGCATAAACTTTCATTGCTCCTTTTTTTGTTAGTTTTAGATGGATTGTTACTAAGAATGAAGGTTTGCATATTTGTGTGTTCCATTAATATTCCATATTTGCACCCTAGACATTTGTCCCAGTTTACCATTTTGACTTGATTGCTGCTTTTGCTATTCCAGATTGGCCCTCTAAGGTGTTGGCCTGGTGGATTATGTCTTTCAAGGTCAATTGGCGATATGGATGTTGGCGAGTTCATTGTCCCTGTCCCTTATGTGAAGCAAGTGAAGGTTTGTATATTTCTATTTCTTGCCCAACAGTTGTTTAATTTTGGATGACATCCACCCCTCCTCCTCCTCCACTGTTGACTTTCTTGTTATACTTATTTTTTATTATGATTGGATTTGATGATTGGAGGATTTTGCCTTTGATTGTGTGAACTATTACTTTCCTAGTAAATTTCAGTGAGGTTCTAAAATTGGGGAAAGTTGCAAAAACCTTGGAATAAAATATCAAAATATTCTCTTTTTTTTTTTTCAATTTTGAACAAACAAAGACGTAATAAAGAAAGTTACATGGTGAAGTATAATTAAATATATTCAGATTTTATGTATGTGAAGGAATCGAAGTAGACAGTTTTCACAATTTCATTGTCTAAGAAACTTTTTCGAATGACTTACACGGGGATGACATAACACAGGTATCCATGGCAAAGAGATGTCATATATTGCTCTGATATATGAATACATTATCATCATATGACAAACTCTTTGACCTGGAAGCTCATAATGCATAAATGGATTTTAGATCTATCTCATGGATTTCAAGCCCTATGTTTTACAAAATATAAGTTATAAATGGAAATAAGCATGGAGCATCAAAAAACAGGACCTCTCTGCACCCTCCATATATTTAACTGCTACATATCAGTTTCTTTTTAGGGTGAGAGCAGTTGTTTATGTTTTATGACAAACAAAAAGAGGGTCCTTTGTTCTTTGACAAAATCTTGCTTTGGTCTCCTTCCCTCCATCTGTTGATTGAATAACAATTCCAACACTTAATTCTTTCATATTCCTACAGCTATCAAATGCAGGAGGTCGACTTATCATCTCAAGTGATGGTGTATGGGATGCCTTGAGCTCAGAAGTAGCTTTAAATTGTTGCCGAGGATTGCCGGCTGACATTGCTGCTGCTCAAATTGTTAAGGTATTCTACCTTTTAAAGCACTTACATACTTATGATCCTATCACGTTGCTAATCTCCACTAAATTCCATCTCATTGCACTTTTTTCGGCAGGAAGCTGTACAGATTAAGGGACTTCGAGATGATACCACCTGCATTGTTGTTGATATACTGCCCCCCGAGAAAATAACCCCACCTGTACCCCCACCAAAGAAACAAGGGAAGGGTGTTTTTAAAATTATGTTTCGCAAAAAGTCAACTGAGACATCATCTCACTCAGATAGAGAATATTCAGAGCCAGATCTAGTTGAGGAAATATATGAGGAAGGATCTGCTATGCTTGCCGAAAGGTTTGTTTAAGCGATCATCAATATTGGAAATAGGAAGATTTTTCATTGATTGTTCACTAATTATTACCAGAATTCAGAATTTGAATCATTTTTTTTTCATCCCCTGCCCAGCAAAATATTCAAAAAATATTCCGTTACCAGATTACCATATCCCTGTACAGTTTAATGTTGGATCTCATATTGCACATCCTCTGCCCAGAAACTACCTTCCTAGGAATCCATGTAAAGAGGGCTATCATTAGTTTAACAGCCAGTGTAAAACCATATCAATCTTGTTGTAGTTCCTTCTTTTTTTCTTCGTAGTGTTCTCAATATCTAATCTCATTTGAATGGAATGCAGATTAAACACCGAGTACCCCATTTGCAACATGTTCAAGCTGTTCGTGTGTGCTGTTTGTCAGATAGAGATGAAACAAGGAGAGGGTATCTCGGTACATGCTGGTTCTTCACGACCTGTAAGATTGCGTCCCTGGGATGGTCCTTTTCTCTGTCAGACCTGCCAAACAAAGAAAGAGGCCATGGAGGGAAAACGACCATCAGGAGGTATATCAGCCATTCATTTTGTTTCATGGTATTAATGCATGCTCATGTTTGATATTATTTTCTCATGTTCATTCAGATGGTGCATCTAGAAACAGCTCTGGAAGTGAGTAGCCTTTTCTCCAAACAGTGTCATCAGCACTAACAGTTATTTTGAAGCAGAGAAGAGTTGGATATTTTTAAGTCCCCTCCCACTGTTAATTTTCCTTTGATTCAGTGGCTGTTGAGGCCACTCAAATCCTAACGGAATCAGGTTTCCACAGCCCCAACATGTGCAGATATTCATTTGTGGATATCGTCAAAATCATTGGCTTCAATTCTAAAGATTTAGAGATTGGAGATTGATTACACTGTAAAGCTGACTTTTCGAGAGGATTTTTGAGGTGCTGATAAAATCACCCCTGCAGTGGCTGCTTTGGAAGGGCCTGAGATAACTCATTCTTCCTGAGGTTCCCCTGCCTTGTATACGAATCTTCCCTATAGAGGTATGACTGAAATACCACCATCATTGTAATATTGTGATAGGAATCAATTGAAATTCTTTGTAATTTTTTTTTTCCAGTTTAAATTGAGGGACATGTTTTTCAGATCTAGCTTTGAATGGATCCAATTACCGCATCCATATTTTCTATAACTGCAATATAAGGTTGAATTGTTCTATACATGTGGAGGTTGCATTTTTTATTATTTATTTTTGTGTGATTTTTTTAATTTAAAATTTTAGTAAGATTTCCATATAATGAATGGGTTTCTTATGATGAGAAGTTTGTTTTCAACCCACGCTCCCCATAGATTTTGTGCATCCATGATTTTTCAACTAATATATATTGGGGATATGTGTCACTAAACAAAATGTTCAAATTGTTTTTAGTTTCTCTTGCTTGAAGGAAAGAAGTCAAATGACTGAAACAAAAATCTGAGCACCTTGAATTGAAAGGAATATCTTCTCATCATCACATATGAGTTATTTCTGAATTACTGTTTATCTGTGCTTTAAACCATGGCTTTGTATGTTTTCATGGTAATTTTTTTATTTAAGAAATAAATGATTAAAAATTCTTTCTAACTATTAACCCCTGTAGAGCATTTATTTGGTTCATTGACACTGTTGATGAGATGGTATTCTCTCAACCACTGCAATAGTCCTACGTATTGTACCATAGAATATGCTCCATACCACCCTCATTCATGATGATTTGCAAGCATTTTATGTAACCTATTCAAAAGGATACAAATCATATAATTAAAGATTGATCTAATGAGTTAAATACAAACAAATCATAAGATCAAGGACTTGCAACCCCATAATTGTCCCCTCTTTGGTGATTTGGAAACTTATCCAAACTTGCAAATAATTATTTCTTGTGGTGAATAAACATGAGCTTTAAAATTGAAATTGGGACCACCATGCATGCGATTTAGTTATAATGGTGAAGACGAGTGTAGCTGTGTAGGCCTCTCAAGGAATCAAATATGTTTATATCATCTTTTAAATCTTTTGGATACAGATTTTATTATTTGAATTTGAATATTTTTGGATTATGAGCAAATATAAATATATATATTTTTAAATAATTGACATGTTTAAATACAGGCAATAATTAGGATAGCTAATGGGAAGAAATTGGTGCAATGGAAAAAACTAAGATCGAAACTAAGAGGAATGGTACAAAGACAATTCATAAGTTATCTAAATTTTGAGAATTATGATTATATATAAGATAATTTAATATATATGGTTTATAAATAGAAATACACATATATAATTTTATAATATATATACCATATTCAAATATATTCTAAAGCAGATATGATACATGCATTCATTTTTAATACATTCTATAAATAATTTTTTAGATAATTAACAAGCTTCTACGAATAAACCAATCCATGCTCCAAAGAACTCCCATAATTTTTTTGGGTAATGTTATGGACAACCCACATGTGGTCCTTGAATGTTATAATTTAAAAAAAAAACATATATATTTCAAATAAACGAAAAATGTAATTTAATAAAAGAAAAGTATGTATGCCAATGAATTATATACACTTGTGCAAAAATAAACATGCTGCATATGAGTACTGCCGGTAGACAACACCCAATTTTTTTATATATATTGTTTTTTTATGGGTTATATATATTTTTTTAATCAAGGTTATATTGTTTGGTATCTTTTTATTATGTTATAGAACGCCAGTATCATTGGGACATCAAGTGATTGTTGACTTGATTCGAATCAAATAAAATACAAAAGATATAAAACATAAGGTTCTCACAACTTCTCTTTGCATTTGCTGGCTCATGTGGCCACCCAAACCAGAAAGACAGGCAGACAGCCCAGATGATTGTGTACATCATCAATAAGAGCCAATTTTTTTTAAGTGGTCCATAGAACCCATCTTTCAAATCTTGGATGTTCTCTCTTGTATTTCTCTGTGCAGCATCACTTCATTATTAAGTCTATATGTAGTTTGGATCCGGTTGAAGGACATGATTTCATTTTTCACGTTTTGAACTCTTCTGTTCATCATATACTATTGTTTGATTAGATCTTTCTCATGAATTTTCTTTTGTGGTTCTAAACACACGCTTGGTTGCAAAGTTAACTTTTTATGCAACACTTTCATGGGATTCGAAATTTTTTTTGTTCCTTCATTGATGACCATTTATATTTTAAAAAATATTGATCAAATTCATGATTTCAAGTGATCCACGTCATTGCATTTGTTTGTTTGTTTGTTTTTTTTTTTGATAAACAACCCAATGGGTATGTCATTGCATTTGTTGATTGAACATTGTTGAACATAATCAAACATTCTTTAATATTCTTTTTGCATAAGGATCTTAATGGACCATCAAAGTCCTTAATACATGACAATAGACCATTGTTTAGTACCATGAAAACCGATCCATAAGACACTTGTTGTCAGTGGCATTCGATATATGATATCATTTGTTAACCACAGGGCTGGTCCTAAGGTAAGGCTACTAAAGCAATTGCCTAGGGCCCCCCTTCCAGAGAGGGCCCCAATTGATCAATTGAATTTTGAAAATAAACGATGAGATCCAATTTAAAAAAATGAATTCATCCATCTCAAAACACTCTCATTCTAATATATTTGAAATGAATCCTAAAATCTTTCCCTCCACCTGAATACAATAATATAGAAGGTTGCAATTTAAATAATTTTATAATATGATATATCTATCTTGTAATATATATATTAGTATGGAGTCTGAATGAGGGGGTGAAGAGAAAAAAAAAACATAAACAAAATAGCAACAGGAAGAAACACGAAGAATACTACAAAACAGAGGAGGCAGAACCAGGAGGAGGTGTGGCGTCTACCCACCGGTCATCCGATCTCCACCTCCCTTCAGCTATGGGATAACCTCAATGACCCCCCTGCCAAAACAGACACACCGCACGCCCACTAGCCTGCGCGCCCAATCCTAAATTAGCAATAGTGTCAGTGCCCACATGTTCTCGACATAGACTCGTGCTCCTACGAACGCTGCTTCATCCGAGTACGCTAGATGACCCATGCACCTCCGGGAATATTCTGACAATCTATATTTAAAAAAAACATATTTGAGACCCCACTTTGAAGTTTGTCTAGGGCCCAATCAGATAATTTAATTCTCAGGGTCGGCCCTGGTTAACCACCGGGTCATCAACCTAAGTTTCAATAAGAGATCAAGTGATCAAAATTTAGGTTGATGCATTTCACCAACGGACAATAGGATATTTGTACATCCTTTTTGTTTTCTGTTTCTTATTCAGAGGCCCTTGATCCCAAGGACAAGTAACAACTTAACTATATACATAAAATAACAAGAAGCAAATGAACAATCACACAAACTTCTTGTATTTACAGTCTTTTTTCTAATCTCCCTCGTTTTTAATGTCATATATCTTGTTAGCAATATGTATTCACATTAACAAAGTACATACACTCTGTTATAAATTTTTTACATTTTTAAAAATGAATCCATACACTTTATTGATATATATTTTTTATTTTTAAATATCAAATGAGATATATACTATTTTAAAAAAATAATAAAAATGCGCAAACGGGAATTGGAAAGGGAAAAAACTCTCCGCAATAATTTCTTTTAAAAAAGAAGTTTGAGCCAGCAGAATAGTGTAACCCTTCCTCACATATCCCAATGATTGCAAGTGTTTATTCATATCAGCTTGATAAGGCAGAACCCTCCTGGGTTGCAGGTCAATCTGATATTTCAGGTCGACCTTGTCTTACAAGTCATGCACCCAGGGTGGACAGTGACTCCTTGTGAAGGAAAACTCAACATGGCTGGTTGATCTGGCATGATAGGGCATATTAAAAGTCATATGAAATGTCACAGTCACATAAGATCTTTGTGTTAGCCAATGAAAAAAGTCATGGAAAGACATCACATAGAGGAGAAAAACAGCTTCCAATGAAAATGTCCATTACTTTAATCTGTATGTACTAAAAAATTGTACATGCACATTTTAACGTAGTGTTCTCTTGTGCTTGTTGACATAGAGCATCCCAGCTTACAAGCCAAGGTAAATTCATTATTATGATTTTTTTTATTTCTGCTTGTCTCATTCGTGCATAAAATACATGCAAGGTGATCGTTTATAACGTGTGACGTCATGTGAATAAATTAATTATATTAGACAGAAACACATATTAATAACATAAGAATTCTACAACTAGTTACAAAAGATTGGCAATCCAAACAATATAATTCACATAAATCATCCACTCATTTTAAGTTTTCATTCTTTCTCACAAAACAAAACTTTGTTGTGTCCCTAATTAATGTTAGATTAAGAAGTGTAGTTCATGCTAAAAGCAAGGGCGTTTGAAAACACTCATTGAAAATCATATTTTTAAAAAAAATTAGTTTAATAAAACACAATTCCTAGGAAGCTCACTTTTCTTACATTTTCATTAACATATTGTTCTACTAAAAGTTAAAACATATTTTTTAATTAATCAACCATCTTTTGTGTGTGTTTAAAAACACGTTTGAGATCTTCGCTTCCTGTAAAAATAAATCATCTCCAATCATGTTTCCAAACGCTCAATTAAGGTGAAAAACCAGATGTTTTAACTATATATTTGGGTCCCCACCACCTTGGTGGATTTCTCATCTGCTCAGGATCCATCTGACCACCTTCCATTATATCTTAGCTTTTGTATGTGTATTTGAGCTTTCGTTTTAATATATTAAGATCACGGCCTATCATTTATTTTAGGAAAGAAAGAAAAAAACTATTTGGTCCCTATGAACCATCCATGCATGGTTCTATCCAAACTTCCCTTTCATGTTCACAGGAGGGAATGGCATCTATCTAGAGAGTGGTAGACACATCTCCTCTAATAATAATGATAACAATAATAATAATAAATATATTTTCTGGGGGGATCACAATCCGTACAAGTTATAGATGAAATTGTGCTAGTTATTTGTCTTGAATCTCCAACCATTTGGACTCTTTACATGTACACTGTGTCCTGTCATCTTCCCTTCCCATGATCCTCCACCATCCCTTTGAGAGGGACACAACACCACTCAAACCTTTCCTTCCTCTCCTTGTATTGTACACGCACTTGTGTCACCATGTCTTCATTATCAAACACTACCAGTGATGATTCCCACCTGCCTTTAATTTTTCATACAGTGCTCTCCACGTGTGAAGTGGCAGACACGTGTACGGATGCACTTGACACGTCATCTACGATATAAAAAAAGTTATAGGTCACACACAATTTCATCGCCGCTCCGATACAGCTCATATACAGCTTCATACACAAAACCATAGCTGGGGCTAATTATTGGAAATAATTTTATAACAGTCAATAAAAATATATCATGTAAGTTGAATGTATCAAAAATAAATATATTTGAATAAACTCTTATCGGTAAGAATATTTTTGTTGAAAGATTTATAATGCATTCAACTTACGTAATGTATTTTCATTGACTGTTACAGAATTATTCCAACCTGTAATTGACCACAGACGATCACATTCCGTTCAACACTACATATATCACAATATGTTTATTATATTTTTGAAAAATAGGTTAATATAATTTATTTGATAAATCATTTAAAAAAAATTTAAATGGGACTGTGGCTAACATTAGAATAATATACGTGACATAATAATTATTTTTTTCACCAAAAAAAATATTTTTAATAGTTAAAGTTATTATGATCGCTCACTTTCCCAAAGGAATTGTAGTGCCGGTTTAACTTATGTTAATTCAGATGATTTAGATTAAATAATAATGGGTGTTTTTTTTAGATAAATTGAACTACTCTGCGCGAACTTTTTAAAATAGGTGTAATTATGAAATCTATATAACCCTCTGCAGAGTTTCAACAAATTCTTATTCCATACTGAATAGTGATTAAAATTAAACTAACCAAGGATAGAGCTTTGCTATCCTCTCTAATAAGGCTTTGGGTACAAATAAGGAATGGATAAAATCAGAATTCAAATGTCCTTTTTGGATTTTTTTATATATATTTTCCATGGGATTTTCAGTTTTTCTAGATGATTTGTAAGTCGCTAATGTTTTCTGAATATATAAATAATACATTAAATGGATGATAACATTACTGACTAACTGGGTTTAAAGCTTAACTAGACAAATCTACATGTGGTTATTTGGATTTTATAATTAGACATAATTTTTTTTCCTTTTTTCAATATATGTGTATATATTATGTACATGGGCCAACTCCAATAGATATCTTAAAATGAGAATAAGGGCAGGAGTGCTGCCACACTCAGTTTTTTCTTCATCCAAAACACAGACTTATATACATCATTAGAGATTCAATTAAGCATATACCTTATTAGATAATATATACACCTTACTAAATTTTTTCTTACATTTATTAAAAATAGATTCATTCAACTCGAAATGGAGCGATATGTACTTTTTATCAAAGCACATACCTCATTAATTGGTGTTTACTATTTTTTTAAAAATGAAAACATGTAATGTCTGAGTTTTAGTTGGTGAATATGATTGAGTGTATCATTTTTCAAAGGGCAGTGGTTATGCAAGTAATTGGTGCATCAAGATTCACCTTTTTAACAACTAATTAAGGGAAGGACATGAATCAATCTAGATTCATTGGCTTAGAATTGACCCAAGGTCAGGCACAACGAGTCAGGAGGCTTGTGACCAAGTTGAAGAAAATCAAATGAAGATAATGATATTTTCTCCCATTTCTGGTGCTGAAAAGATGAGCCTTTTGGAGGTCACAAAAAAGTGGTTCAGAATGTGATAAAAAGGGCAAAAGTCATTGGATTGGGAATTGGACTGGTTTCTGTACTTCAGCAAAATCAAGAAATGAATGCAGTAGTTGGAATGAAATATCAAATAATTAACAAAAAAAAACTAATATATGCATGTGTGAAGCCTTTCAAAATAACTTAAAAATTGTATTGTTGTGTATAATTAATTAAAGGGTAAAATGTGTTTGGACCATGAAGTTTTCTAAACCTGCAAAAACTATCCCTATAATTCAAAAATATACAATTACACCCCCTGCAATTTGATTTTATATTAAGATGAGATAAAAGTATGATTTTACCCTTTTAATTAAATCTTTATCATGTTTTCACTTTTTTTTATTGGTTATTTTCACTTTTTAATTAATTATTATGTGATTTCATTCTCACAAAAATGTATTTAGATGTATTTGAAGAATTAATTATTGTATAAGTTAATATTCATAAAGCATATATAAAATTAATTAATGGGAAAATGACCAAAAAAATCTTCTAAGAGTTTGAAATACCCAAATCAGTCACTTTTTAAAATTATATCTAAAAAAATCTTATTTTACAATTTTGGAAACACAAAAGACTAATCTGCCCTTGTGTAATTAAATCTTTAATATCCCTCTTTATTCCACACTAAAAATCCATTTTTCCTACAAAACAACAATCACTCTATACATGATGAAAATCAATCACTTTAGAGGTTTTGTTATTATATATATGTATTTCTTATATATATATATCTTACATGATATTATTTATTATTTTTCATTGTGTATAATCATAATATGTAATTTAAATCTGTATTGTGTCCCAATGCAGCAGATGATATTTTAGTAATCTAAATATTTATTCACATTTTTATTTTTTAGCTATTTACATATTTTTATTATATCATTAGTACATATCCATTTAAAAAAAAAACATCAACATTTAATGGAATTCATCATCAAATACTCAAATTATAATGGTACATATTTCATAAAATTCACCTAATCACAAATAATTTACAATAAAAAAATTGATCTACATGAAAATGTGTGAATTATATTAATAAAATTAAGAGGGTTTTAACAAAGTTAAAAGATATGGAATATATTAAGGATCTAATTGCATAGGGGTAGATTAGTCTTTTGTGTTTCTAAAATTGTATAATGAGACTTTTTTAGGTATAATTTTAAAAATTGCTGATTTGTGTATTTTTAACTTTTGAGAGACTTTTTTAGTCATTTTCCCTTAATTAATTGATTTTTTCTATGGATATTTAGATAGTTAAGGGTAAAACAATAATTTTAAATTATTTTTGTCACATATAAAAAATATAATAGCAGGGGGTGTATGTGCATGTTTTTAAACTTGAGGGGGTGTTTCTGTATGTTTTAAAAACTTCCGGGGTCCAAATGCATTTTACCCTTATTAAATTATTATAAACTTGCCTGGCTACAGGAGTAATCAAGACCATCACAGACAAAGTGGCGGATTATCAGTCGCTTTCTTAACTACAGAAAAAATAAAAACAGCTTTGCATTGTTATCTGTTTGGCTATAAATTCACGGAGGGATATATCAAATCCATTCAAGACATTGTCAACTAATGTGACAATAATAAATTATTTTACAAGCAATCTTTATATATTCACAAATTACACGATTAGTTAGATAAAACATGTAATTTTTTTTATTTTTTAATCCAAAGATAATATAATTTATCAGAATATATATATTTCATTTTTATGAAACACTTGTCTAATTTATGAGAGTACACATTAGAACAAAAGTTCAAAGCACATGATAACTGCATGTGGATTGAATATAATTGAATTGTTCGTGATATTACCAACATGAGCGCGCTCACCATGCATGTTAATTAGCACAATTATGTTAATTAACTAAAATCCTTTCATTTTCAAACTCTCCCAAAATCCAAACCTCTCTCAATCACCCTTTATCTTTTGCTTTAAATCTTTTTCTATTGCCCCTCATAAACACATATGCACATTTAAAAAAAAAACTCCAAAACCTCCCACAAACCACCCTTTTTTTTATATCAACCATGGCTACACAAAAAGATTCAAAAATGGTAGTAGTAGGAGGAGAAGAAAAGAAGGAACACAAGATCAAAGGCCACCCATCCTCACCACCACCACCACAAAGGAACCTCATAGCCTCCACCACATCCCCACCAACCTCCTCCTCCTCCTCACCCTCCCATGAATTCTCCTTCACAATCTCCCTCCACCCATCAATAGATGACCCCAACCAATACAACACCACCACCAAGTCCCCACCCCCCTTCACCGCCATCGACTTAGCCCCCGCCGACGACATCTTCTTCCACGGCCACCTCCTCCCCCTCCGCATCCTCTCCCGCCAAGTCCTCATCCCTCCCACCACCACCACCACCACCTCCTCCTCCCCCTCCTCCGCCGTCTCTTTCGACCCTCCCATCGAAGAACCCAAACCCCCCACCACCACTAATGACACCAAACCAAAAAAACCAAACAAGCCAATTAGGAACCTCTCCAACTTGTTCGGCGCCGAATTCAGTAGGGTTGTGAAGAAGTACGTGAGCGCTTCCTTGCTGTTCTTGAGAGGGTCGTCGACGAGGGAGAAGGCGGAGGCCGTGCGGAGAAGGCCGTGCACGTTCTCCGGTAAAGATTCGGATTTGGTTTTGAAGGAGAGGAGGGAGAGGTGGAAGGGGAGGAGGGGGGGACAGTTTTCTGCGCCGGCGTCGATGAGGACATCGCCGACCAACAGTGGGCTTCTCATGGCGACGGCCGGCGGCGCGACGTTCTCTTCTTCTGATGAGAGTACTATGGAGGAGCTCAACAACGCCATACAGGCGGCGGTCGCGCATTGCAAGAATTCCATTGCAATGAAGGAGGAGAAGTGCAAGTGTTGATGATCATGTTTTGATGCAAGCATGTCTCTCAATATCGATAGTTTTTTTTTTAATTTAATTTTATGTTTTTTTTTTTTTTTTTTTTTTTTTTTTGTGGTGATGTTAATAGTGTAAAAGATATATGAAGAAGAAATTAAATGTGTATGCCAAAAATTGGTTCTTGAGGATTGTCATAAATTTAGAAGATGATGCATGATATTTTATTATGTTGTGTGCTTTTTTTATATGATTTTTTTTTCATGACGAGTGGCTGTGTTGAGATGACACGGAGTTCTGAAATTGAGTCATGGTGGGATTAGTTTTATTTGATACGCAAAAATTGATTATAAGAATAGTTCTCCAATTGAATCATAGTGTGTAGGCAGGCCTTTTTTGTTTACTATTTATCACATTTTTGTTTTAATAAAAAATGATCTTAATGACCAGCTTTGATAGATAGCTTTTGTATACATAAATGTCAAAATCTAAAAACCTATGAGCCAAAAAACATGCACATTTTTGCCATTCAATACTATCAAGGGACATGCCAACTAAAACATGTAAAACCCCTTAAAAAATGATCATATCATATCATCATCCCTCCCAAACCGTTAAACCATTGATTTTCTGTCTCACAACCCCATCTTTTAAATAGATTTTTTTCATCAATTTATGTTGTATTAAGATGATGAACAACTAATTTTTCTTCATCCTATCCACTGAAACTTTTTTTAAAAAAAAATAAAAAAATAAAACCAAAATACAAAATCCCTAAAATATCCAAATGGGGCCTAAGGTAGGACTCATATATGCATCCCATGCATCAATAAAAACAATGGTTTGTCTAACCTATGTGCTTCCTTATTTTCTCTCACATCCCCACTTAGATTCCTTTCCACTTTTTGAGCCCCCGACAAAATAGAAGTTTTGATTGCATGGATAATTGGTAGATCACACGTCCGATTTGTCCAACCGACGTCCTGTTGTCTCTTAAGAATTTTGTTATGACTTCTTCTTGACAAAACCTTCTCTCACTGGTCCACTCAATCAACATGAATTACATGGCCCAATAACAGTTCTAAGGAATCCATCAATTCTATGTTTATGTTTGGATGTCATATATATAGTAATAGGATGGTCCTTCATCATCATACATCACCCTTTTAAAACCAAAGTATTTCCTTACACGTTGACAGAGGTACTCTTTTTTCATTTTGATAAGATAGAATTTGATCAGAAAAAATTATATATCTACGTACTTTTAAATTGAATTGTTATTCAATTCAATTTTTTAGATGAACTAGACACAAATAGTTATAGAAACCATAATATGCCCCTTGAAATACAAATACTAATGCAACAAGGTACTAGCATAAATGATCATATGATAAAAAGTTGAGTATACAAACCATGAAAATGCTTAACATCACACTCTAGTCCATTTCATTAAGAAAAGCATCATGCACAAACAAAAAAGTTTGATAACCCAAGCTGTTGAAGGCCCCATATAAGGCTGTTGTTACATCTGAGATAAGGATTTGTGAGTCACATTGATTTGATTGTTATGAAATATGGATCACACGCTTGTCACTCATCCTCTCCAATAATGTTGCTGGTCCCTAGGTAGTCCTAATATGACAAACAATAAAATGTAATAAATATATGAAGATGAGCTACATGGGGACTTTGGAATAAATTCCTTACCCTTGCAATTGCTTGGCATGTCATCTCTATATATATCATTTGCACTAGGCATTCATGATTTCATGTTAGTGTGACGTTTCAATCGGAAAGAGGGAACAATTGTCGGTAATTGGGTTCAACAGGTGGTATGACAGTTGTATATATATGTCTTATTCTATTGATGAGTTATCAATCATTTTAATAAAATGCTAGTTACATGCATTATTTGGAGACTCATAGGTCTTTAATGTTACATGATTTGGAAAACCATAGATCTTCGATCAGATGGTTGTTATATATGCAATTTTTTAAATCTTGGAAATGATGATTTTTTTCGCGATCATGTCCCAACACAAAAAGGGGACAAAAAAAGAGAGAGAATTTGAGCATTTGAAGCAATTCTAATAGTGAGAATATTCATAATTGGAAGTCTTACCATAAGAATTGGGCGTACTCTTTGGGGCCGTTTGGGTAGTGGAATAGGGGTGAAATAGGAGAGGAATAGGTAAAATAGGTGTTTGGGTAGGCGGAATAAGGGGGTATAGCTATGCGGAATAAGGAGAGAATAAGCTGGTATTTGTATTCCAAGTCCACCCATGGAATTGTGTTATTCCTCCACTGGAATAAGGGGACCCACCTATCAAATCACATATCATCACATCAAATCACCTGTCATCACCTCTTATACATCAATGGGGCCCACATGTCAAATCAACTTTTTACATCTTATTCTCATTTTATTCTTCATCAACCAAACACTCCAACCATTATTATTACGTTTTCCAATGAGAATAACTGAAAACACAACCAAACACAAAATCTCTTATTCCATTAATAAAGTCAACAATTCTTGGAATAGGTATAAACCCCATAATAGCTTATGCCTCTATCCAAACGGGCCCTTTATGTTTTCCTTATATGAGCTAGTGCAACCATACTCATTTCGCTCACAGAAGTTTATGTTTCATGAGACCAAGCATGTATTTTCATTTTCAAAGTATAATTTTTTAAAATATTATACACTTTTTTTTAGGAATATTCATTAATATATTTTTAAAACAATTAGAGCACGTGGGAATCAAATTGCACACGATACTCTCTAACATTATCCTTATGTATTTATCAAACTACTCACAACAAGGGCTCAAAACCTTTTACAAACAGTCCGTATAGGCATTCCTGCATGAGTCCTATTCCGTTAAGTATATAATTAATTATGAAATTATGCATTATTTATTATGTAAATGAATATATACAATTGCATAAAGATGTTGTCGCTGATATTATCCTTTTAATTATGGGTGTTGTCCTTTTTGCAACTCATTTGTAGTTGTCACGTCTCTAACATAGTGCATGAAATCATCTAAAATAGATATACATCACTATTTATATAATTCTTATGAATATGTACATCATTTTTTTATATAAAAAATATATTTTATTATTTAAATATATAAAAACTTCAGAAATAAATATGAAAAAGCTGCAAATAGTACTGCAGATAGGGTTCAACATGTCACTTTCCTTTCATTACATTGCAAGAAAAAGGTGGAAGATATCCATATGGTAGTCTAGGTCCATTGGGTCTTGACTAGCTAGGCCAGTGCAGGCCCATCAAAGTAGTTCTGTTGCACATGGAAAAATCAGTGTACTTTCAACTATTGGTTTCAATAGAATAGATCATCCCCTTTTTTTTCTTTTTTTTTTCCTTTTTGGGGTAAGAATTGCAATCTTTGAACCAAGGATGCCTTCACAAATATATATGGGACCTAGTATGTCTGATTCCAAGTCTTCCACCTACAAAACTAAACAGCATCAATAATTTTTTCAAGTGATTGAATTTTTTGAGTTGCCTCCATATTGATGTAAGAATGGGGAGGGTTTCTCTATAAGTAGCACATTCAGGCTCAGTATCTTTTGGAAACTGATCAAGCTGGATAAAATTTTGGCCCAAATACCATCCCATTTACACATTTATATATCCACTATTTTGGGATTTCAATTGGTGGACTCAATCTTTAACTAATTTTTAATATTTTAAATTTCTTATTTTCACGTTTTAATTGTCTATTAAGATTGATTTAATTTCCTAACCAAGACCACTGGATTATGGATTTGAAAATCAAAATCCAACGTGTTACGTCATTTATGGATGATTTAAAGCAGGATAATGTTTAAAACAATCTTGTATGTAGTTTTTTTATACAGTTTCCATGTATTTTACTAAGAGAAAAATAAAATTTATGCTTTGATGAAGTATATATATACACTTTTGCACGAAAAACAAAATATTGTATGTTTATTTAATGAAAGCATATATCTCGTTAGTAAAAAAGAGCTATGTGTTGGGGCTTATAAATATAAGGATTAATTGCATGTACAACACCTTTTGTATCATATATGCAATGTCATGTATGCTCTATTGTTTTTTTATTGCAGATTTCAGCAACTTTGAATCGACATATGTGCCTGACCTAGTTGTTCTATGAATATATATTTAATCAATTGAACTGGCCCTGCCTGCCCATTGAAGTTTCCTCTTTGGCTACAGCTGGTGTAGATGTTGTGCAAGATTTATTTCTTAAAAAATTGTGCAAGACTTTTATAATATTTTACATGTAAAAAAAGAAAAGAAAAAATCCAAATAACCCCTTATAAATTGCATGAAATCCATATAACCTCCTGGATTTTCCTAAAGTTCATATAACCCTTGAAAAGACCTATGTAAATTCAAATAACCTCCTCAGTTAAACTTTCATTAACGTATGAAGAATATTTAGTCTTGTTAACGTTGATCGAAAACACAGTATATCAAAAAATCCTTACAATTTGTTAAAAATGCAGAAAACCTTCTGTACTTGACGATTTTACCTATTCGAATAGATTATAAAAATCTATATAGAAGAGAAAAATCGTCATTTACAGATGATTTTTTACATTTTTAATATATTGTAAGAGTTTTTTTGTATACTGTGTATCAACCAAGGTTAACCAGATGTAATATTTATAGAATAATCTTAATTTGTCAACTAAAATTTAATTCAAATGACTATTTGGATTTATATATATTTTATCAAGAGGATATATGGACTTTTAAAAATTAAAAGCCAAGGGGCACATGAAACAAGTTTCTCTGCAGTCAAGTCATGTTCACTGTTCAAACAAGTAGGGTTTCGATAGCATAAAATTCATCTGAAACACTCTGCTAGGGCCCCAATGTGTCATGCTTTTGAGATCTTGGAAGATATATATAAAATCACACCAGAATGAGAGGCTGATCTTGGTTCTGTTGAACAACAGTAACTAGCTAATACAATCATTCATTTTCAGTTTTGGCCACTGGCTTTATAATCATGTTCATCAATTAATTAATCATTGAAATAATGCTACCCATCAATTTTTGTAGCAGATCTGAAGTCACATCCACACATCATCTCCTTGAGATCTGAAAGGATCTCCTCCCCCAGAGTTTGTTCCCTTTTACACAGACTTTGTTTTATTTGAACAATAATTTATAGACGGAGAAAAATGAAGAAAATAATGGTGTGAATTTAAATGGGGGACAAAACTAATAACCAAATTAAAATTAAAAACCATATAAAAACCAATAAAACAATTAACCAAATTAAAAACCATATAGAAACCAAAGAGATCAATATCATGAGTCAATGAAACAACCCATCAATAATAAATAAAAAAAACAAGAAGATACACATCCACATTAAACTGTCAAGTACAATTAACAAGGATGAAAAAAAAGCCCTACCCCACCTTCATCATAATCTCCAACATACCAACAAAAAATAGTCCTCCCTTGCCTTCCCCAAAAGATTGAAAAAAAAAGGTCCCAGTACTGTCTTTACACATCACCACCATCTCTACATCATCTTCATCTTCATCTTCATCCTCCTCTTCTTCTTCTTGGGAAAAAGAAGCACAACCTCCCAATCATATTCCAATCTCCACATCTCTAAGCCTCATCCCTCCTCCATTCACCATCTCCTACAAAACAAACAAACAAATAAATTAGCCAACCGAGTTTTGGTTAGTTGGCTAGCACCCACCCATTCTCTGTAAAGGATGTCAGTATATCAACCTCAGTGGCACTAATATATTCATTAGTCCCCCAGAAAAACTCCTATATAACAAACCAAAACTATAATATATACATACATAGATGGTCAAGCATGTAAACATGCATTACCTGTGAAGCTGAGGCATCATCCATCACAACCTCCACTTTGTCATTACTCCTTTTATGACCACCCAAGTGACTTCCCTTCTTCAACCCCAACAACCCCTTCCACCTCTTCGACCCCTTCGGAGGCTTCACTGCCGATGCCGACACCGACGATTCATCCACGTCACCTTCATCGACGTCGTCGTCGTCGCAGCGAAGCTCGTCACGGAGTGTCGTCGTCTTATGACGACGACCACGTGAAGTACTACTGTCGACCTTGTAAGGGAGAAGCCTCCCTTTGAAGAAGAGCTCGTCGGCGGCCATCATGTTGTAGCCGGAGACGTTGAACTCGAAGTCCGAGGAGGCTTCGGTGGGTGCCGACGGCCTCTCGATCTTGATGGGGTGGTGGCCGTCACCGAAGTCGCTGGAGAAGGAGATGCGTGGGCTCATCGGTGGGCAATGGTGGTGGTGGTGATGGTGGTCGCTAGGGTTGAACATGTTTGCAATGGCCATTCAATGAGTCCCAACCAACCAACACCTACTACTACTAAACATCAACAACATTAACAACAACACTTTCAAACACCTCTCTCTCTTTACACTTTCTATGTGTCTTTCTATACACAGCTCTTGATCTTTTAAGGCTCCCCACATATACCCAAGTGGGTGTTTGTTTGTATTTATATATAGAGGAAGTGTGTGTGTGTGTGTTTGGGGGGGGGGATTGATTTATGCAGGGTTTCATACTTTTCGTTTCGTATCCTTGAAAACATTGAAAATTATGTGTCTGTCCTTGTTAAAAATTATTTTTGCATATACATGCCCTTCATATATATTTAGAAGAGGGGAAGAGGCTATATATGCAGCCCCAATTGCATTCTCATTTTTCTAACAGGGTACATGCATGTATGTGATTTTTTTTCCTTAAAAGTCAATACATAATTCAATTTTGAGATTATGTCTCTATGAAAATAAAACACGTGGTCAACCGCACTAATATTTTATGTGATATTGTGAATTATAAATATTTTGTTGATGTTAGGATGTTATTCAAACAATCATTTTTAACTTCAAAATATTTTAAATTTTTTAAAAGTATTTTTTTTATATAATGCAGCACACCCGACATTGTAAAAAATACAGTCTGAAAGATATGGAATGCATCTCTCTTTCTTTTCTTAATCTAGAATATACAAGGTTAGAAGAAAATAAGGATGATTGAATTTATTAGCATCCATATATATTACATAATCAAGTCATATATGGTATGTTAATTTACCACATAGTATCAAGATGCATTTAGCTAGAGCATGTATACCACATTGTATAGGTATTAAGGGTATGTACATAAACAACACATCTTGCAAGGGTGTAAACATAAAAGACGACCTTTTATGTATGTCATGTTGGGGTTTTGAATCGGACCGGTCAACATATGTGAATATGAAAAAAAATGTTGATTTATTGGTTTTGCATGTGTAGAGTTTGGTGTTATAGCGGACCATTTTTATATTTAAACGGTTCTCTCGCATAAAGACAGAGAGGTGATGGAACCTTGAGAGGTCAGTTGGCGTTACTACTTACGAGTTGCACGTGTGTCACTCACGAGAGCACCATATATTAATTAAGATGGTGATCCTTCGCACGTGTGAGGGTTGAGGGACCATGGAGAGACACCATCTAGTTGGATCCATATCCTCTGTTTGTTTTTATCATATTTATATCTTATTTGACTAATAGTACAGTTGTAAATGCATTAAGTGAAATTGATTTTTTTTCTTTTAAATCACATATTTATAATTGTCTGATTTTCAATGTGATGGTGTGGTAACCACTAAATAAAAGAGTCAAAGTATAATACAAGTAAATAAAATCGAACATGATTTTCTTTAGCACGGTCGTCATGGGATATTTTCGTGTAAAAATTATAAAATTTCGTGTAGATAATACAAATATTTTTTTTATAATAAATTTTGAGCAATTTCATTTCAAAGGAAACTTTCAACGGGGGCAATGTACATTTCAAAGATGACACAAATATGTTAAAATAAGGATATTTACATTGAAAATGTAATCTTGTCAAAAAAAAAAAAAAAACCAAGTCCAAACTTGTTCTTGCAAATTGCATATATAGAACAAAAGAAAACTATAACCCTTCTTTGTTTCTTTTAATCCTTTGGGCTTGTTAGTCTTTATGTAACGTCAAGTTTGCACAGAGATTTTTTTCAAGCCTATTAAAACATTCAGCACTTATATATGTTGCACAAAAAACCATATGTAGCATTTATATATGACTCTAGATCAATATTGACAGTTGAATCTGGGTGAGGTGATTGTGTGGGTCTACTAATTTGCTGTCATATTAATATGTCATGTCTGGTTGAATATATATCAATTTATCAAGCGACATGTACAAGACGTACAAGATGAAACTACTCAATAAAATTATAAATCTCTCTCCTTCTATTATGGAATTCATCATGAAACAAAGGGAAGTAACAGTAAAGCCTGCACAACATCTTCAGAGGGAAAAAAAGAGCTTTTTTAATCATGGAAATTAATTTGTGTACCTTACTTCATTTTAATGCATTACACTATTGCCCCATGCATAATTCGAATTTTATGCGATAATAAAGAAGGCAACATATTCAGATAAATTCAATGTCGTCTTCATAGTTTATTTTGCAGCAATGGCAATTATATGGATATAATATAGATTAAGGTAGCATTAAAATTGAGTATGGAACAATTTGTTGCATAAAAATTAAAATAGTTCAAACTCTAGCTAATTGTAGTATTTAAAGCATTTGTTTTACCTTGTTGTTTAAGGGTGTTAGAACTCATTTTTCTAAGATCCTGTAATATTAATATTTTTTCCTGCATTTTTTTTAATTACTTTTCAATATAATCTTATCCATGAGAGCTAGTTTCAAAAACCTAACTCCACTAAAAAACAAAATCTTGCCCGAGCCCAATTTGTATTTTTTTTTAATAATGGGTGACCCTCTTCAAATTGGACTAGTTATATAAGGTAGGAGCAACATTACAAGTAGTTTGTTTTATAGTCCCAAGTACCAGTATACTTTAATTTTTCCAAAATTGAATGAACAATGTAATGAAACACATCACATACTTTCAAGGGAAATTCCAAATATCCCCCTACAAACTTATTGAAATCCATATAACCTCTGACTTTTTCAAAAATCCATATAATCTCATGAAAACATCTATATAAATTCAAATAGTTCCCTCAATTTAATTTTCATTGACAGATTATGATTATTCTGTGAATATTATCTCTAGTTAATCCTGGTTGAAAACATAATATACCATAAACTCCGACAATGTGTGGCAAATGAGAAAAATCATATATAAATAATAATTTTATATACCCCTTCAAATAGAGTTTTTGAATCTATTTGAAGAGTAAAATTGTCATGTACATAATATTTTTCGCATTTTAAATAAATTATATGAGATTTTTGATAAATATTTGCATTTTCAGTCAGGGTTAACAAAATAGAATATTCGAATAATATTCCTCATCTGCCAATGAAACTTTAAATCGGGGTTATTTGAAATTACATAGGTGTTTTCAGGGGTTATATAGACTTTAGAAAAAGTGAGGGGGTTATATAGATTTTAGACAATTTACAGGGGGTCATTCAGATTTTCCCCATACTCAATTATATGTGCACAACTGAAAAAAAAAAGATGAATATACCTGTAAAAGTATATAAATCAGTATGATAAATTTTGTATAACAGAATAAATTCCAGTTCTGAAAATTTTCATAGACAGAATTTTTTTTCCCATGCAATGTTAAGAAATGAATGCATAAATACATAATTCCATACCAAATTAATTTTTATGAGTGTTGTAGCAAAAGAATAATGAGAAAAAATGAAAATCATTTTTTTTTTGGGGTGGGGGGAAGGGAGAACTGACCCAATATTTTAATTGTTAGACAAAATTATGTCTCTAAGATAGCGTTATAACATGATTGAAAAACTGATTTTATGTAAATGCTGAGTTTAAACTGAGTATGCAAAAAAATCACAGTTTTTGAACATTATTTTTTAAAATATATCTATAAAAAATTATGATTGTAAAACTATTTAATTGTATATTTAAAATCAGCTTGATGTAAACTTCCAAGCGTTTATGTTTGAAGTTTTCAAATGGCATGGACATGGATGATCGTAGTGATGACGGTGCTTATTATGATGATCATGTTCATGTTCAGTGCATACATGTGGGTGGCAGGGGGGGGGAAGATGCTGTCATGTCATGGATAGGATAGCGATGGGAGTGAGTAAATCTTTTTTTGAATTGAGTGACTGATATATAGATATATATACAGAAAGAAAGGAAGTAAAAAAAAAAAAGAAGAATCAAATAGACCAAACAAAGGAAAGGCAAAGAAATAAAGGAGGGGGGGGGGGGGGGGGGGCACGTGTGAATTAATGAAATGCAAGGAAAAGTTACCAGTTTGACCAGGCTTTGACTTGGTCTTTTTATTAGCAAAGCCTTAGCTGGCGATGCCGACACGTCGATGTGACCACGTGATCTTTTTTTTTTATTCCGAAAAATAAATGAATTGTGGGCATTTATGGTTTTTTTTTTGGACAATTTTTTTTGTCATGTAGTTCTAGGTGAAATGCACGTGGTGACATGTAAGGAAGGGTTGTTGTTAGCCATTGATGGATTACTTTAAATGACATTACACTCTCATTTATAGGTTTCAATTGCCATTCATTTCTTATTGGGAATCGGTGATGTCACCGCCCATTAATTTTTTAGGATTTTAAAGATATCTTTTGAATTGTTGGTTTTGATTGGGTATTTAAGACTGTGGGTTAAAGTGTTAAAACATATTAGTGTATTATTATATATCTTATTCTAACACTTTCAATTTGAAAAGCATCGAAAGTTTTGAAGGTTTTTAATGGGTTGAAATTTTAAAGGAGTCAATAATGAGCTAAATTCGATCTCACTGATCAAAACAGCTAATATTTGGATACCATTTAGAATTTGGATCCACCTTTTGAGGTGATGATACTACTTCTTGGAATAAAAAACCAACCCAAACATTATTTTAAAAAGGCCGCCCATTAATTTTTGGGGATTTTAAAGATGTCTTTTGAATTGTTGGTTTTGATTGGGTTCTCTAATGAAAAACTCTGTTAAAATGTTAGATTACATATTAGTTTATTAGTATATATCTTATTCTAACACTTTCAATTTGGAAAGCATCGAAAGTTTTGAAATTTTTTAATGGGTTGGAATTTTAGAGTAGTCAATAAAAGCTAAATTCAATCTCACTAATCAAAACTACTAATATTTGAATACCTTCCGGAATTTGGATCTACCTTTTGAAGGGATGATACTAATTTGTGGAATCAAAAGCCAACCCAAACATAATTATAAAAAAAATCAGTTTTTACAAATATAACTCGGGACTCACAAATGTGGATAGGATCCAACACTAATTGGATTCCATATCAGAATTAAAACACATAAAAACATATTCAATCAGTTTCCATGGAAATAGCTAATAAATGAGCGATTCATCGTTTCGCTCAAATATGATAAGCTACCAAGCAAAAAATATATATGATGAGCTACACATCAATAAAATGATTCGTGGACACATCTATTATCAATCATGTGTTTCAATCATATTGTTTCACATGATATGATTTTCTGTATAACCAAAACCAAATGTGTCAAAGCATATATAAGAGAGATTATTCCTTTGTTTACATTGGAGATTCCCTCAATATAAACCTTTTAAAAAAAATTCGAGAAAGGGCTTCACAAAATGCTTACCAAACTGTATGTTATATGCTCTTAAAAGGCCATTACATATGCTGCCAAAAATACATGGTATAAATGGAGCAAGAAGAAAACAGTTCCACCTCTCCCAATCTCTCCACATTATGTTCAATTCAAAATCTCACCTATTCTTTTCATTGCCTCATCAAATATTTTTATCGAGTATGAAGTTCCTATTCAAAATTAAGAGTGTTCTACACTCAGTTTTATTCAGTCTAAAACACCTCTATATATTTCGTTATAGATTTAATTAAGCATATACCTAGTTAGATGATGTATATACCTCATTGAATTTTTTCTTACACTTGCTAAAAATGGGTTCATTCAATTTGAAATGGAGCGATAGCACTTTTTATCAAAGCATATACTTCATTAAGATATTTCTATTTAAAAATAAATAAAAACTTAAAGCTGAGTTTTTGTTAATATATGTGACTGAGTGTATTTTTTTTCAAAATTAATAAAAATTATAACACTGAAAAATGGATGCAGTGCCTGTTCACGAAGCCTTGCCTTCACCAATTACCCTTCTCTGACATACAATCAGAGCAAGATCAAGAAAAACAGGGAAACAAAAACACATGGTATCTTCATTTAAAAATAAAGAAGAAAAACATGACCATTAGACCATATAGCTGTAGGATATAGGTAACAGGACAACATTAAGTGTCTCATAATTAACTTGACTTGCAGTACTATAAACATAAGTCTCACTAATCAAAATGTTAAATCATGTGCATTTTATCATTTCACTAGACCCCCATCTACTACACTCTCATTTAGTTGGTTGTTGTTGCTTCAATGGACTGCTAAATAACTAATCAAAATAACTAGTGTCCACCTCTCCATCCAGACAAAATAATATTTTTTGAATTTTTTGAATGATGGGGCCTGATTGGCTGGCTAAAGCATAGTTCCCAGTGAAAAACTAACGTATGACAGGTGGGGTCTACATAATTTCAATTTTCTTTTAAAATTTCCATGGAACAACATTTTTAATGTTTTGTAAAAATTATAACACTAACTAGTTAGTTAACATATCCATGGAATATTCTCTAATCAATCAACAGAAGCCAAGGGAAAACCACTTAAAACCTGGAGAAGGCAACATGAAACAGTGGATTCCTCCCCTCCCCCATAATTAAAAAATTCAGTCTTCTCTTCCCTGGATCTGAAAATTTGGGATTTGGGGAGGGGGGACCACATGATCAACACCTAGACTATTATATAAATGCACACTCTAAGCTATTCAAATAACAGATAAGCTTCTCTTAGTACTACAGTCCACAGAGATTTGTTTTAAAACACATTCAAAACAATAACTAAAGAAGGCCTTGCTAACAAGATAGGAGACCAAGGGAGAGACAGACACCTTTTTCACTCAACACCCACACACACACACACCCTTATCCAAAAGAAAGCTATTTGTTTGATTTGACCATTTTCTTAAAAGGATCCAATGGACACTTGTTAAGCTTCCATTGGGCCACTTGACCTCTGATGCATATGAGTGACAGCAGTACCTTTTAATGGAAGTTTAAATGTTTTTTTAGTAAAGAAAGCTCCTTTAATTCTTTCCCCGCCCCAAATAGTCAATTTTTCAAATAAATAAAAATAAAAGCCTAGCAGAACCTTAAAATACACAATACATCATTTGCCTAAAAAAGATTAACCTTGAAGAATCTTTAAAAAATGGTCTGTATATCCCCCTCTTGCTCATGAGTGTTCCAATTGTTTACTGTGTTCTTGAAATAACAATACTTGAACATTGGGGATTGCCAATGCATGAAGGGATTTTGAAATAACCAATTCAACTTTCTATGAAAAATAGAGAAAATAAAAAGTTCATGAATTGAAAAATGTGAAGCAGGTGCAGTATTTTTCAGATCTACTACAACAACCTCCCAGGAAACCATTTTCAAATGATACCAAGCATTATAGATCAATAGCTTTACTAATACTCTAATCCAACCATGTTCACTACATGTGCAACCAAATCATGAATCCACATCATAAATCACCCATATGTTAACCAAAAGGGGAAAAATCATATCCTAAAGAAGAAGACAAGATTCCGCAGGCAAAACAAAGTTGTGGGGTCAACAAACAGGCATCAGTTTGGATAGTTTTGCTCAGGTTGTTATTAACTACACCGAATGTGTACTGTGCGCTTGAATGTGTGAGAACAAGGTAACAACAAAAGTCATAATGTGGCAGTGGTGGTGATAATGGTGGTGGCACTAGTATTTTCTGCTGCTCTGTTTGCAGCATCAAATAGTGTTTACTTTTTTTAACATAATTGCGGCATCAAATAATTGTAACAGTGCACACAAGGAGAAGAGTAAAACAAATCATTCTAAACTTCCGGGCCCCAGTATAACTATATAGCCAACTATGAAAAACATCAATTGTAACATTCATAATATAATGTGAAAAAATAACTTTCATGCAAGACCATCATTGGAATAGTTTGATTCCAGTTAGGCATATCTTGGAAGTAAAAGAGAATAAATCACAAATCATTTTTGAGGGACTACAAAGGCACAAAAATTCCAATCATTCACATCAATATGGAGTAAATAATACCAACTGTCAAAGCAATGAAACACACTTAGAAAATAAAATTCAAGAACCATAATTATCACATCAGCCTTCCATAAGAACAACCATCAATAACGTATAGGACTTGCTATAGATCATACAAATGGATCTACAGTGGTAACTGATAATGGAGCATGCCATGACAAACTCCAGAATGGAATGAATAAAAGAAGCTTACAAAAACACATATGTAGCACTTGCAGAAACAACAGAAGAAAGTGTGCAAGAATTACTATTATGTAAACATCCAAAACTTCAATCTATGCTAATCGGGACATCAAACTTTTTTTTTTTCATTTTCGCTAATTAAGCCCCCTCCTGGAGTGGAGGCACACAGTGTTTTCCGTTATGTTCAGGATGCAAATGAATTTTTGAGAAATGTCAATAAATCGACCTGGGGATGTATAATTGCAGGTTCAGAGTGTTCAAGACTGTCAAGACAGTATGGGGTTCTAGCATATTGGGTTCTGTATGGATTCCTAAATGCCATCAACAGTTTAGTGATTTATGATCTTAAATTCTTGTATTTTAGTTTTCAAGACTAACTTAAAAAAAAAATACAGCAATAATAGATGACCATGACATTAAAAAAAAAATCTCACTGTTTTACTAAGTTTAAATTTAATTTATGATCAAATGGTGAGGAAAACTATGCCGCTTAGCACCTAAAAGACGTTTTATAAAAGTGTACGGAAGATATTTAAACTACACAAATATCACATAAAATCATCATCTGATGCATTAGACAAAACAGGTGTTCTTTTGAGAGGAAATATATTTTCACGAGAAGTACAGAGCTTTCTTGGTGTATGCATACCATCTAGGGATGTTTTCAATAATTTGAAAGGCCCCTTCTCCAAAGGCTTGACCACCATAGCCAATTTCCTGACAGACAATCCATTTGAAGCAGGTCGCCTCTCCTCTCTATGTGCAGATGAAGGCCGTGAGTTCTCATTGCTTGTTAATTGTTCATTGCGTCCTCTCATTGTGTTAGTCAAATCTTGTTTTGCTGATTCAATTGGAACAAGTTTCCCATCCACTTGATTTGTAAAAACAAATGTGACCTGGAACAACACAAATGCGGGACATCAAAACCACATATTGGAAAAGAATGATCTAATGTGAATTTCTTTTATCAGAGTTAAACATCTGCAAATGATCCCAAGATATATATGCTATCATGCGTAGAATTGCCGTCTCAAGGAATTTTTGTTTTTCACTTGACTTGCACAAAAAGATAGCCCTATAACTTGGAGGCGCATTTCCATTTCATCATATAAGCTTAATTCTGTTAACATTTCTATCACTCTTACTTCTTGCTATATTGAAAAGCAAATTGTTGGAGTTTCAAAATCTACAGCCTGTCTTATATCCTGACTGGATTCCCCTCACCAAAATTCACCTAAAAATGCACATCTAGAAAATGTCGTCCAACTTCTGTAGATTTTTCAAAATTTCAGCTTCTAGAATATTCCCCAATTACTGTGCAAGGCAGTTATATTGAACCGGCCAACATCTCATCCAAATAAATAAATAAACAGAACCTGTTACAAATAAGTAACATGCGCCGAGGAATCCAAAATCATCTATAAAATGTACACACATGGAATAACTCAAACCAAGAACAATAATTTCAAGCCTTGTGTACTAGTACTCACTTGGACAATTCTTTTAATATCAATGATATCACCTCCCCACCTCTCTTTTTCCAAAAAACCACCAAATTATTTAAAAGCAACACAATGAACATCGCTCAAGGATTTTTCCTATTTTTTTCGCTTCCTATTGTTTCATTTTGAAAATAAAGCTACACAGTTGACCCCCCTGGCGTGAAGATAATTTAATGTCCTTCTGATATTTTTTCCCCTTTCAATCACCAATTCCATAATTTGAAAAGGTGATTTCAATATCATTTTAAAGATACATGGACTAAATTTGCTCATTCACTTTATTCATAAAAAAGAGATGAGTGCCTATCCACCATCCACAATTTTAGTTTTCTTCAAATTCCTGTTGAATGAAAATATAAATTGATCTATATTTCATAAATTGATTGAACAAAACAAAAGTTAGGGTTTCTTTTCTAAGCTATCGGTGTGAAATCTTACACCAGCAAGGAAGAAATTTTCTTGTGAAAATTATACAATAAAATTATTGTATAAATGTTCAACAAAAAGATTGAAGCATAGTTTCTTGACAAAATGAGTTTTCTCCATTAAGCTTCAAGTTTGTAGTCATAATTTATAACTTTCAGAAAAAGCCCAGTTCCGAAATATTTGTATAAGCAAAATGGAGTGCAAAATCATGGATGAGTTGAGACATCTTGAATGGTGCAGAAACCAAAGACTGGATGTTCAGAAGCAGGCAGGAGATGAGAGAACAAGGGCAAGACTCAAGAAACAGGATAAGAATAAAATTCATGGACTTAAGACAGGATGCAAAACATATAACATGTTAAAGAGTCATTATTATGAGAATATTGACTCTTTATTATCATTATTATAATATTATTAGTTTCTTAATTTTCTAGTTTCTTTTTCTGATATTTTAGGTTTTCCTTTATGTATTTATAAATAGAACATTTGACTCCTCTAATAGAATAAGAAAAATTCAATTTCTTTATTCTAACATGGTATCAGAGCCACCTCAAAAATCTTAGATCCACAAAAATTTTCTTTTTCTTCTTCCCCGCTCCGATTGAGGAGCGGGGGAGGACTCTTGGTATTCATATTTTTCTTTTTTCTTATTTTCTTCCTCGGACCTCTTCCTTGAGATCCGACGGTCGTGGCACCGTCGACGTGCGCCATTTCCGCTGCCTCTCCGCGCTAGTCTGCCGCGCCCTCTGCGGGCCTTCGTGTTCATAGCCTCTCATCGTGTTTCCGCGAGCCCTCCGCGGACCTCCACATCTCGTACGCATGCCATCTGATTTAGTGGACCATCCGACTGACTCAAATTGCGGGAGCGACTCTGACTAACTCAACGGGCGGGAGCGATCGACTCCGGCTGACCCAACAAGCGGGTTGGGCGGAGTGACTCCGACTGACTCAAAAAGAGCGGAGCGACTCCGACTGACTCAAAAAGAGCGGGAGCGATTTCGACTGACTCAAAGAGCGGGAGCAACTCCGATTGATTCAAGAAGAGCAGGAGCGAAGTGATGGATTCCCAAAAAAAAAAAAAAAAGATGATGATCATCTATTCACAAAATCACGTTCTTCAATTATTGAGGTTTTTTTGTTATTTTTGTACAAACTCTAATGGTTCTACAATTCAGAGTTTGAGGGGGGTGTTAAAGAGTCATTATTATAAGTATATTGACTCTTTATTATCATTATTTTGATATTATTAGTTTCCTAATTTTTCTAGTTTCCTTTTCTGATATTTTAGGATTTCCTTTATATATCTATAAATAAGCTTTTGGCTCCTCCAATAGAATAAGAAGAATTCTATTTCCTTTATTCTAACATATCACATATGAATGCAGCTGAACCCATCTAAGCCCTATCCCTCAAAAGCCAGTCTAGAAATATTTAAAAAAAGAAAGAAAAAAGATGTGAAGTGCATTAGAAGAAACATAAGGCACGTTGTTTTCATCTCAAAAAACAGGAACAACCAAATTAAATCTATTTAACTCAACAAAATCATAATACATTATCAAAAAAGTGAAAAGTATATCTTTTCATGAAATCTAATTGTATCGTAAGTTCACCTCATCACCAGCAGAAGCTTGAAATATAGTGTCAGGCACTGATGTGGAAGAAGAATGATGCCCCCAATTTCTCAGATCCTCCTCAAGAGGGGAGCCAATCTGACAATTAAACCATAGAAGATGTGAATAAGTGGAAATTGGACTAATACAATTCTATGCAAACATAAAATAAGACCAACCTGCTTTTCTGAGCTTTTCAATGAATGCAAGCATCCAGCAAGATCAGCAAATCCACCTACGTCATTAAGGATCTGGTCTTCCTGATGTACGCAGTTTGTTGGGATACTCTCGTTGTCCAATTCTGTTTTAACCTCAGGGTCTTCCCCTGTCTTCAAAGAATTTGTTTTACAGCGAATGCAATACATATTTTCATGTATTTCAGACCTGTAGAATCACACAACAAGAAATTTAAACAGCACTCTAGGTTAAATGTAAGATAACCAAATCAACATCAATAACCATTCTCCAATGCAATTGACGATGAACAACAGAAATACAATATTACAATATGATGAAATCAATTGTAACTATAAAATATGAGAATTACCTAACATTTGCATGAAGGGAGAAAAGGTCTCGTAGGTCTTCTGTTGAAAAAAAGTTTCCCTGCAGTTATGATATTAAATTACCTGAACTCACACATCAAAAAACCATGATATTGTTGATTAAGTATATTCATTGAGTAGGATACGTAAGTCCAATACAATTGTCAAGTTACCAAAACATCCTAAAAATTTCACATGGTGAAGGATCATTTAGATTACTCTCAAACAATACCACTTCAAAAATTAAATTTCAATTCGCGAAACTGAATTTCTTCAAGCAACTAAATTGTATTTCTTATCAGAGAAAGAACCATGACATCAATTTGAAAATATCTGACACTTAGATCCTACTAGATGATGAAAAACTCCGCTCAATACAATTACAATTTGAAGTCATATATGCAAATAAAAAACAAATATTATATGAACACTCAAACCTGTGGCATCAGGCCATCCACTTGATCCTGTTGAATTACTTTTTGCAGGCCTTCTTTTGACATCTGGCGCTGGTACACCTGGTGAGCATATTGTATTTATTAAATAAAATGAATGATGATAATTTATCCTGTTTGCCAATCTTCCAAATCGATTTTTCAAGGGAAGAAAACCTTGATCACTTCATCATGGCCATACTAGTTTGTATCAAAGCAAAGAATTTTACATCTCTTTCAAAGCACGGGTAAGTAAGCAATGTATCCAGCAAATATGGAAATAGAGAAAAAACAAATCTTAAAAAGGAGGTATGAGTAATGTGAAGATGGAAACTTTCAAGGGATTGCTGAATAATTTGGTGACGATGATAGGTGTCAAAAATCAAGCTAATTAATCTTCCAGTCTATAATTACTGGAGCTGGAATTCTTTGGCTATTTTTTCTTAAGGAAATAAAAAAGATTCCTTGACATTCAGGCGGGGGTCACTTAAGAGCAAAATTTATGTAAATAGGTTCATCAATATTCAGGCTGAACAACAACAACAATTTGCTTGATGATGATAGACAATAGTGCTGAAGTCCCGCAAGCACAACCTCTGCGTTTTTTTATCCTGGAGAGAAATAAAGAAAACATCTCAAGGTACCAGTTAGCACTGGAAACTTGGACTCTGGTCGTAGGTATCTCCTAGATCTTAATGCACACAGATTTATACTGATAGTACAAGGAAGCGATTGGGACAAAAGACATGGATATGATTGATATCACTTTTGAAAAAGTAAACATACCTATTGATATAATAAAGTATCAAGTCTAAGTGCTAAAGGTAACAATTTTTTTTTGGGTGACAAGGAGTACCAATAATAGTTGAGAAAACCCAGGATGCACAGAATTACCCACAAACCATGTGGATCAAATCAGCCCAGAGGGATTCGAACTTGAAACTTATAGGAAGCAAACCAAGGGCTCTAGCCAAAGAGCTAAACCATGTGGGTTTACTTAAAGGTGAACATTCAAGAACGCAACCATCATTGGATTTTTATGTTCTCATCAAAGTTATAAAAAAGCTGGCCGCAATAGTTATTTTTAAAAAATGTCAAGATTCAAATGATTCAATAATTGTGAAAACTTTTTCAAGGTTGCCTAAGGAAATTCCATATTCCATCTTTTTGTTAATTTCTGTAATAAATGTTAAAAAACTCTTTAAGACCTCCAATTCATAGGCCTATGAGTTTATATTAAATTATTAATCAACATAGAACACCGGCATTGGAAACCCTATGGATGGCCATGTACCAAACTGTGTTTATTACAGAATCATGAATATGTAAATTGGTATACAGTAATGATATCAAACAAAACCCTATTGATACTTATCTTTTCAGATTGACAAGTGTGACTTCTTCAAAGATCCCATGAATTATGCATGCACAGATGGATGTATTTAGGAGATTCTAATTCATGCAACCACAGGCATGTATATGCTGTAATAATGTATTTCAGAATGTTCAAACCTTTTCTTCAATGGTGCCAGTGCTCAGAAATCTATAGATATATACTCTCTTCCTTTGCCCATCCCTCCAGACTCTTGCAGCTGCCTACCCATGGACAAGTCAACAATATATCAAAATATTTGGATTTTATGGCTTCTGCTTTGTATACACAATGAAGGGGTAAAACCTGTTTATCATTTGCAGGGTTCCAATCAGGATCAAATAACACAAGACGATTTCCACCTATCAAATTAAGCCCACAACCCCCGGCCTTACTGCTTAATAGAAATGCAAACTCATCCTGCAAAGTATTTTTTTGGATTAATCAACAGATAAATCTCAACCTTCAATTCTTTGACACAGAGTATAAGTGGGAACCTTAGAAGGGTCATTGAAACGGTCAACTAGTTTTTGCCTTTTACTGATGGATGTGCTTCCATCAAGCCTCAAGTGAGGATACCTTCTCTCACGACACAATTGAGCAAAAAGGTCCAAGGTCTGATAGGGAAAACAACATCAGTCGATAAATCAATTTCATAAAGGCAAAAGTGAAACAAAGAGCCACTAGTGGTGAATCCAAACTTGGCAGCTTCTCAAACAAGCTGTCAAGTTACTGCAAAACAGAATTTAGCACACATACAGCATTGTAAAAGCAATATTAAAAATGACAGTCTGAAATAGCATTTTTGCTGTTACACAGATGAGTATGAACGAAAACACACAAATAGACTGGAGAATAGAAAAACAAAACGAAACAAAACCAATGAATTTTACTCTTCATTCAGAAAACACAACAGTTTTAAATGATAGCAAAGATATAACCATTGTTAGTCCATGAAGTAGAATGAACCCCTCTTAATATATTGAGAAGTAACACATCCATTTATGAGTATCCTAGCATTTATATTCCTCCTTTCTTTTGGTGACAACTTCTCAAAGAGTAAACATAAAAATGTTTTTTTTCTTTTACGATATTAACCATCAATTCTTTGCAATTTCAATTTTTCAAACAATAATTCCTTCTGTCAATTGCATTCCACGGAATAAACTAACATAACATATCAAAGATAAATTCAAGTTGTAATTTCATACCCCTGACCAAATAAGACCTGAGGATATTGGAGCTTTAAATAGTCATACTGCTCCTAACCTATCTTTTAACAGCTGATATCAGAAAAGAAGAAGTACCACTTGATTGACCATGAAATAACATATACATTAAAATAGTATCAACATTTTATGTTTTTCAAGAAATCTACTATATATAGAGAAATCCATGTCATTCAATCAACCCAGACAAATATCGCCAAGCTGACACACCTGAGTATAGTTTGATACGAGAACAATCCGATCATCAGTTTTCTGTCGTAGGTGGCATAACAGCCGAGCTAACACATGCATCTTCCCAGAGTATTCCACCCAAATCCCATCACCACCAGTCCACGCTCCAGATCTAACAAAATAAATCATGAAATGCTGGAAAAGGCATTTTGAGGTGCAATCACCAATAACAAAAAATACCTTCCAGAAAACAGCTCTGGTGGGAAAAAGCGCATACAATCCTCAAACCCTGAGGTCCCTGGACTTCCACTCCTGATTGTGTCATAAATGAGCTGCATCGCATAGTACACATAAATAGAAAGAAAAATCATTATTTTCAGATGAAAATATGAGAATATAATAGATCACTTCATGCATCCGAACAAAAATACTGTCACATTAAAATTTGTGATGCGTTTCTAAACATATTTAACCGTAGAGTCTACACAAACACTTTAAATTTAAAATGATGCATAATAATTACGGAAGAAGGTGAATAATGGCATGATATACAATATTTTATTCCATTCATTATGAATTTCTGTCTTAAAAATCCTTTTTCACTGATTAAAGCAGAGTTTCAACACAAGAAATCCAGGTGATCAGACTTGAACCCATAGCTCAATGGTTGACAACAAAATTTGCGACCATGAGGTCATGGGTTCGAGTCCCAACACTTACCCGATAAAAAAAAAACTCTACGGATAGTGTCTTGTTAAGCAAAGAAGTTAAGATTAATGACTGATCTTTCATTTCCCACAAGTACATTTTTCTATTGGTGACCACCGAACCATACACATTGCCATCTGTCACTCTAGTCAACGGTTTCTCAAATGGGAATTACAAATAAGAAATGGAAGGACTAGTTTTGAAAACAGAATGAGCTCTGGTAGAAATTTGGACTTTAATTATATTGCATATTAGGTGCAATGGAAAAAGTTATATATAACCCAAATTTGGTTTAGAGGTGCAATTTAACCAAAATCCAACATCCTACTAGCATTATCTTTGTTTGAGAATTGTGTATTTATTTTTCAATTATAGAAGTTGGGACACAGATTGGCTTTAGAGATATATATACTGAGGATGCTAATGTCTCACTGAGAAAAAGAACGAATAAACAGTGGTTGGAAAGATGAATAGTTTTATGCAACATACATTGGATCAATTCAATGCATATTTAACTTGTCAATGTACAAGCTCACATACTGCATGTGATAGCTGCATGTTACAAGCAACTTTTATCCACCAAAATTTCTAAAAAGCAAAAATAATTGAGGACATAAGAAGATTTAAGGCTTATCAACTCCCATCCTTTAATACCTTTGGATGATTGCATATTTTTTAAGAGCTGTAATATATGCCAAAATTTTGGATTGCTTTGCGTCCTCGGAAATCGCTTGCTTAACCTATCAAGGGTGGAAAGCAATGAACAGTATTCTGTGTGAATGAAAATATTTCTGAGAAGAGCTGCAACAATTCAATTTATCAAGAAAACACAGAGATGGGAAGACTCACATTTTTTGAGTGCATAAAATGATTGTACAAACCTAATTGCAGAGAAGATAACTTGCAGCAAACAACTTCAATTATCTGCACAGGAATAAATCCAACAATGACTCAGTTTGACACTGAAAATATTTCTGGATGAAGTTATATGAAATATGTCACGTTCTTTCATTTAATGGTGTGTAGTAGACTGAAGTTTCCCAAAAAGGAAATAAGTACAAAAAAAATCGAAAATGCTCTAACAACACTCATAATGAGATGTCTCTCAAATTTCACCCTTTATAAAAAGCATGGTAAGGGACAGATTAAAAGCGTAAATGATAGTCATAACTAGATACAGGTGACAATAAAGAAGAAAAACAAAACAGATCTATATCCAGGAATTTGTACAAATCACACACACCGAAATATCAACTTAATATATATTTAATCAGGTAAGATGAAACATAGTAAGTTTAATTACATAACACCTTGAACGGTAGGACATAACCAAATGAATATTATAGTCATATACATCATAAAAACAAATAAAGAGAAGCAGAGGATATACCTTCGGTGGTAAGTGGTTTGATAGCAAAGCATTTGTCCTCCTCAGTATAAACTGCAATTGAGTTTATACAAAATAATATCCCATCAGAAACTTTTAGTTTAAAATTCTAAATGTGCATAAGAGATTTTGGTCCACATAGAAACAACTTTAGATTATTATTAAATAACAAGTTAACAACAGTCAATGATGGGGTTACTGTAAAAAACATCACTGACGCATTAAATTGAAACAACAATTGTGACATAAGATCAGAATGAATAAATTATTTGTAAGGACACTGGTGAAATAATTACCTGGTTCACTTTTGTGCTCAACTCTGCCGAACGCTCAGCACTCAACTGCTTCTCTTCCACCGTTGCAAGAGGCTCTCTACCGCTGATTATAGGGGCCTTGTCACAAGTTAAAATAAACATCAATTATAGTATAAAACAAATTGATGGTAAAAAAGTTGGAACTTGAATTAAACCATTCAATTTTCATAGAGAGTATATTTGACAAAAACTTGTTATGTTGCTCAAGAAAAAAATTGCAACCATGAGTTGCAACTTCTGACTAATTTAGAAATGATCCTATCAAACAACGTCCACAACAATAATTTATTCAGAAACTACATTCTCTTCCAAAGGTGGATTATAAGAATATATATTCTAATAACATTTTGTTAACCAAAAAAATAAAAATAAAATTCTAGTTACCCTAACAATCAAGATTCCATAGGTCAATGGTTGACAAAAGAATTTACAACCACGAGTTCATGGGTTCGAGTTCTAGTGCTTAATTAACAAAATAAAATCAAGATTATGAAAATACAAATAAGTCCCCATCACAGGATCTGATTATATGACTTATCTTTAGCAATTTTGCATACAGCAGCTCACCTTAAAGAAGCTATTATAATATATCAATAACACAATTATCTTGTGGTGCCTAGCGGCTAGGCAACCCATACAGGCCTAGGCACCCATCCACCTAACCAGCATGTTCATTAGACAAGAGCCTGAGTTAGTATACCGCCTAGGCATTGCTTGGCTCGCTTAGGCATAATTAATGGCTTAAGTGGACACTTAATGGACTTAACCCATTTATCATGTATGATTGAAATTGAAACAAATGAATAGCTGGAATTTAATCAAAACAACAAACATATAAATCGCTACCCTAATTTTTTTATTATAAAAAAGCTAACCAATACATCATCTACATGAATAGACAATATGAAACAGATTGTCTGATAATGGTGTCCAAATATAAAGACCTCATAGGAACAAAGTTTGTGACAGATCTAGATAAAAGTTACCATAATCATGTCCATTGTCACTTATAACATATGCAGCACACACACAGACACAGGACACGACAACACGACATTTTTTCAAGATTTAGGACATGGATACAGCTGTGACACGGCAACAAATAAATCACTATAATATAAATTATATATCTATATGAAATATGATAGAGATATTGCAACATAGGGACGTTCCTTTATCTTTTCCATGACGGCTAACATTGGAGTGTCGAGAGAGAGGAGGTTGTTCTGTTTTTGTTACAAACGGGCAGGGTTATTCGGGTAAACGGGTCACAACTGGCAACCTGTGTCTAGGGCCATGTCCTGCGCATGTTCTGGGTTGTGTCCAGGCTCATTTCACTGGACACGTCTAAGAAGTAGTAAGCTATCATCTTACCTAGTCATAATGTGTTTTACCTCATTCATTTTCACTTTGATGAGATTACTTTAATATCACTGTTTACTGATCAAATTTACATGTTAATTAGATCAACACAAACAACTGCCATTTCAACCATATTAACATTATGCAAACTGCAAGATATATTTTGAATTTGCAGTCAAACACGAGATGCAGTTGGATTATTTCCCAAGTCTAAACATTTGATCGTAGGTACTAAAATAATGACTGGTAGGGCCGGCCAGCCAGTTTAAAAACATCATCAACTCTTTGAGAATGATAGGACTCATAATGAGATATACTGAGCAAGCATTGAAAATTATAAATTAAATTTCAATAACAATGCAGATAATAGATATTTGTCTTCGTTGTGACCAGAGATAGCCTGTCTTGAGACTTTTTACAGTCACCTCCTTCGAATCCACAAAATGAATGACTAACCAATCACCTTTATAAATAAGAAACAGTAACATTCTGAGCAACTGCACGATCACTGTTGGCTATTATCTACAACTCCATGATAAATGTATGTCGAATCAACTCACCTCATAATATCGACGGAAATAGGCTGCATCTCCTAATATTCCAGGATTAGTAAAGTTAACCATGGAGAAGAATTCTTCTAGGTCATTCTGCATTTAATGTAAAAGTACATCAACATAGAAATAAAAAGCAATTCCACACATTCATAAAAAAAATGTACCTGCATTGGAGTTCCTGATAACAAAATGCGCCTGCTACAAGGAAGAGCAGCCAATGCCTGAACCACAGGGGCCTTTGTAAGTTAAGCATATAGTGGAAGCTTTTGACCAAGTTAAAAAATGATAACAGTGTAAAATAAACACATGAACAATTTTAACTAAATTAAAATGACAACATAAACATGAAATGATAGTTTTTATTGCCGAGAGCAATAAGAAGAGCATGCTAACATAACACCCCCCCCCCCCAAAAAAAAAAAAAAACAATGAGTATAAAGATCATGCTTCTCTCACCTTATTTGTTAATGTCTGGTCATTTTTTAGCCTGTGGGCTTCGTCACATATGAGGAGGTCACAAGATCCATTTTTTTCAAATTTTGAAGAATGCATTCTGAAAGTCTCATATGAGATGATCAGCACCTGGAAGAATATTGAAGGCGTCACCAATAAACCAATACATATCTTATGATACATCTATATAACTGAATTTTGAAGAACTAAAAACTCAATAAATGAGTAGTAATTCAACTGGGAGGTCTGGAAGGACTGGAAAATGTGTCTGTGTAAATCTGCACAAAAGGAAAAACAAAACACCTGGAAAGGACTGGAAGGTCTCATGAAATTATCAATTCCAGATATAACATCTGACTTAGTGCTCTCACATAGAGAAATCACCCGAACTCCTCCTCGAACCCACTTAGTGATTTCAGATTCCCAATTACTAACAAGGCTAGTAGGAGTGACAATCAGAGCACGTCTAACCATCGGTTTCCCATCAAATCCCTGGTGAAGAAGAGTGTATAACAACGCAATTGATTGCAGAGTCTTCCCCAGGCTGCATAAATTAGACAGAAAGATCACACTACATGTTCCGATAAAATATAGTAGAATACAGAGAGATGTACAACAGTGGATCTAAGAAAATAAATAAATAAAATAAAATATGTACAGATTTAACTAACCCCATATCATCTGCCAGAATGCACCCAAAAATTCCATCAGCACTTAATAATCCTGAAACGCATTCAAACATAAACTGAACACCTTCTCTGCACCAAAATGTAGATGGTTTGAATTAAGTGATGCATGCAAGACAAACATCTCAGAATATCTGAAAATGTACATGAGCATCTACAAGAGAAGTAATTTTGTTGAAGTCATTAATTTCCAACATACCATACCAGAATGCAAGGTATTGTTTCTTACCTATTGCAGAATATATGGACCTTGAATACTGGCCAGTGAATAAATCAAACAAGGGCAATAAATTTTGGACAGAATTCAAGCTTGAGTATGAAACAGAATTTTAGAACTCCATATAGTAAAATATATATTTGGAGGGAAAGCATTATGAAAAAATCTGTACTTTAAAAACTGCAAGTGCAGGGTACCATGGTTGACAGTGCTGTGTGAGATTGTTATTGCTGGCATAGTGGCACTTGTAAATTGTGGAGAAAATATGATCCATTGAAGTTAGAAAGAAAAAAATTGAAGGTTATTGAGAGGACAAGATGGCTGACAAAATGATGTTACATAATGAAAAACAATCTATGTTACATGAAAATAAAATATGCATATCTAAAACAGAAAACCAGGCCAAAAACGAAAAACCCAATAAATATGTGAGATTGTTGAGAAACTAAGGTAACTTGCTCAACCATTGAAATGTTGGGACAAAGAGAAGAGCCATGAATTGCTGGAACAACAAGATGAACAAATAAAAAGATATGGAAAAGTGTACCAAGAAAATTAAGTTCTCACAACTTACCATCCATGAATTGCTGGAGCAACTAGATGAACAAAAAAATAAAGATATGGAAAAGTGTACCAAGAAAATTAAGTTCTCACAACTTACCATCCATGTAGCGGTGTTTATGTCATCATATCATAAACATGAAATTAAAGAATAGCAGCTATATAAAGTACAAACATCTTTGATTTCTTCCTTCCTAAAAAGTTTCCCGTAATACCACAACAAAACCATTTCATTTTATCAAGTTCAAAAATAAAATGTACTTATGATTAAGCATATAGTATGGATTTACATCTCTAGCAATGACCATAAATAATAATAAATAAATAAAAATGATAGGATTACTACCTTTGATGAGGCCGAAGATAGCAAACAAGCAATGGATCAACCACTATCTGAGTCGAACATCCTTCACCTTCCACAAACCCCTCGGACTGCCACAACACCAAAGGCTCAACTCCGGGCGGTAGCGGTTCACTAACTTCCGATGTGTCACTCTCCGCCGCATTGGGAACATTCACAAGATTGTTTATTGTGACCAACACTGGCCTCATGGAGCCCCACGGGACGAACCTTTTACGAGCCAAGAGTCGGCGAGGGAGTTCCTGATTGTATCCAGTTGAACATGGAGGCTTGAATGGTTTTCTAGCCACGGCGGCTCCTTCGGACACCGAGAGAACCCGAGGCATTAGCGACTGCCGTCTCACTACAAGGTTTCCCCTATAGTTGAAATGGATTTGAAAAAAAAAATATTGACGTGAGGATCTTCAATTCCACACTCCAAACCACCCCAATCGAATTTTAGGTTTTAGAAACGTTTCATTAGATCGTCAAATCAAATTAGGGCATACAAATATGATCGATGTGGCCATCTATCGATGTGAGATCTGAGAAAAATCTGAACCCTAGGATCCGAGGGAGGGATGGAGTGGGAGAGTAGTACCTCATGAGAGCGTCGACGTTCTGTGACTTCCTCTCCTCATCCGATGATGGAGAATCGACTGGCCGTCGTCCCTCGCCGTCGCCCTCCCGGTCTGGATCTCCTCCGACGCTGTCATCGTCTTCGTCCACCCTGTATTCTTCATCGTCGTCGGTCCGATGAGAATCGGACGACTGTTCGTCGGAGGAGGAGGCCATTCTCTCTCTCTCTCTCGAATTCTGAAATAAAATGGCGCCAAAAGTGGTGGCGGTGATGGATGGATGAGTTGTTGAGCGTAGGAATTCAGAGCACGTGTCATGCACAGTTAATCTCTGGTTATTCTCTGCTTCCAAAAAAAAAAAAAAATAAAAAAAAAAAAATAAAAAAAATAAATACATATTATATTTTATTCTCACTTATTTTCTAGGTTATTCCACATCGCGGAGTAAAAGATCTTAAAAAGTTGAAATGTGCCCAAAATTATATTAAAATCCATACGTTCAAATATTTCTCCTACTAATAATCTTAAAAGACTATGGGCTAACTTGATAATATAACTATCATTACTATTGCTAATATCGTGGAAGCTAAAACCATATGATCTGAGTTCCTATCGATTTATAATAATCCTTGTGAAGAGTGTCATTTAAAATAGATAAATCCAAATGAAGATGCAAGTGTCTCGGTGCAGAGGTGAAATTGTTCAGGCCTGCTTCTGAGGTTTCGGATCGTCTGTGTTAAGCATACAGAAAGCCCCCTGTAGTCAAACAATGGATATACGCCACCTGTATTATGACAAAAGTTTCACTTCTGCCCACCCTCGGTAGCCACAATTTTCGTGGGTCCCACTTCGTTGCATAGAACATTTTGACAAAACACCCCCTAAATACAATAAAATAACAAAGCTATGAAAAAAAATTGGGAATAAAAAAAAGTTGAATGTGACATCATCACTCTCAAAACGCACTTTTCCATGGTTTTTTTTTTAAGTTTTCCATGTTTTATTTTTTCCCTCTAGGTTAAATCCAGGACAAATTATTTTAAGTTTTAATTTTAAAATTTAGTGCTCTAATACACACTATGTGATGATAGATTTTTATGTAAAATTTTAATTATATAATATTGATCATCTTATGAAAACATAAAATAAGTCATTATATGTCTTTTGTTAAAAAAATTTAAAAAGATAAACATTCAATACACATAAGCATATAGTTCATATTATATATAAAAAAAATAACATGTCTAGTCTCATGTGAAGTCCCATTTGTAATTAAGTATATATTATTATATAAAATAAAATATAATATATATACTGAAAACGATAAGCATTCAATTACACAATCTTTTAATTAAGTATATATTATTATATGAAATAAAATATATACTGAAATATAATAATATATTTTTTCTTGTTTTCAATTTTTTTATTTTATACACTATGATAAAATTATCAATAACGCAGTATACTGTAAACTGTGCAAGAAAATGAACTGAATGTATCAGCACTCTTTTTATAAAAAAAAATATACTCAGTTAGATATAAACAGGGCTAAATATAAAGTTTTGCATGATTGTTATACTTCACAACCACCTAAAAACTAACAGAGCAATCTACACTAGAAAAATAATAAGTCCCGGCCCAGTCAGGCCTGGGTACTATTAGCATAATTAATATCGAAATAAACTGTCAATTAATCGAATAACACAGTCTATAAATCAACTGCAAAATTAATTATTGTGAACAATGTTACTCTTTGTACAGTTCGATAATTAAGATGTGTAGTGCAATTAATTAAAAGTGTAATTCGATACTAATAGCACTGATCATTTTTCTTTTTGAACTTGTGAAGAAGAACACCAGCAAGATCAATTTTTTTAAAAAAAATTGATTTAGTGGAGCCAGAAAAAACAACCCTGGTTATTCCCAAAAATAAATTTAATAATTTAGGAATAAGTCCCTCTCAGGGACCTATTCCTAAATAATCATTTAAATGTAGGGACTAAAATTAAAATATGAAGAAGTGAGGGATCGATCGCTAAATTCAATAGTTTCTGGGGACTTAAAACTAAAAATCCCATTTTTTTTTCATAGCTTTGTTATTTTATTGTATTTAGGGGGTGTTTTGTCAAAATGTTCTATGCAACGAAGTGGGACCCACGAAAATTGTGGCTACCGAGGGTGGGCAGAAGTGAAACTTTTGTCATAATACAGGTGGCGTATATCCATTGGTTGGCTACAGGGGGCTTCCTGTATGCTTAACACAGACGATCCGAAGCCTGTTTCCGTGGGGTCCAGATCTTCTCCTATTATATTTGTTTTCAAATCGTGTTTTTTCTTTTTTTACGAGTCTACCACGTATCACACAACACAATAAACGGTTAAAATGAATTTTTGTTTATATGGACACCACCCTTTTTTTTCATTTTGACCGTTCACATAAACAAAAATTTATTTTGATCATTCAGTGTGTTATGTGATATGTGGAGGACTCATAAAAAAAAATGATCCTAACACAAATATAAAATAACACAAAATTGAAGATAAAATGTTGAAAAAAATACTTATATCAATTAAATTTTCAATAATAAAATATAAAATGCATTAAAAACTTGAAAAACTAAATTATTACATATACATAATTAGGTTGACATTTATATAAATGTCAATAATTTTATAATTCAACCACAATTCAAATAAAATTTATATAAAATTACATCAAACTCATTAATTCAGGTTGGCCGCACGGGCCTATTTAAGGCAAGTCTGGGCCCCAGAATCAGGCCCGCCCTGAAAACGGGCCACGCCCGGCCCATGAACGGACATAGACTGGGTTTTAACCCTACAGGCCCAAACCAGACGGGCCAGACTTTAGGGCATCGGACCAAAAGGGACCCTTACATCACCTCCAAACCAAAGTTTAATAAGAATATATTTTGGTCAGTTTTAAAATTTACTTTGTCTTTTTTTCTTATTAGAATGGAGAGAGATCAATTCTTTTGCACGAATCGGTTTTACATGGATATCTAGAGAGAAATGGACGGTGATGATGAAAGATAAGTATCCACTCTTCTTTTTGTGGATGTATATAAATTTTATCAAACACGTAAATGTGTGTTATGTTACTTTGTAGGTGTTAAAATCAAGGAAAAAAATCGATATAACTCTATGAAAGATTAGCTAAATCGATTTTAATCCTTATAAAATTAAAGAATCATCATAGGTCTATATATATTATTAAAAAAATATTGTTTCTGTCCTTACCCCAACTAACCATGTACATGGTTAACTCTAACTATACATTATAAGTTATCAAAATGTCTTCACCCCTTATTTTCAAAAAATCAATATAGGTTATTAAAAACTTATGAAAATCGTAAAATGTCCTTATAAAGTATGTAAATCCCCTCGAGTCCCTATCATATTAGATAATATTTATTTTAATCCATATTGTAACTGAAATTAATCAGATTTGTAGTAAGCTTTAACCATACATGATAATTACTATAATATCTTTTTAAAATTTACTTAATAAATTATTGTAATACACTAATCAGATCTGTGGTTAATTTTAAAGGGATTTACTGATTTTACAAGGACTTTTTTTTTATTTTCATAAGTTTTTAGGGAATTGTATCAATTTTCCTTCTTTTTTTTTTATTGTTGATGAGTATAGGATAACAGAAGAATTTTCAAGAAAAGCAAGGGCATTTTTGTCATCAAAATGACTAAATCAGATTTTTCATATTTTGTAAGAATTTATTTAAATGTATTTATTGAAACAATTTAACTTATGACCAAATCCGTTAACCATACATACTTTATTGGGAGTGACTATTTTTTAATTTTTTCAATTTTACAAAGACAAATTGATTTAGCTAACTTTTTAAAAAGATATTTTATTGACGTTTCCATAATCAAGCTCTAAGGGCCCGTTTGGGGTGTGACATAAGATTATTTATCCTTGATAGCTATACTGGGATAGATAACAATCCATGCTGAATAAGTAAATTTTTGTTTGGTTGTCTTTTATGTTATTCTCATTGGGAAACGTAAAATTGATCTTTTTGTTGTTTGGTTCACCTTGAATAAAATAAGGATAAGTGGTAGATAAGAGATGGATAAGAGTTTATGACTTTTTAAATGACAATTATACCCATGCATAAATTATTTGTGTTTGGGAATAAGTATAAGAGATATGAGTGTGATATGATAGATGTGACAGTTTTTGGAATGTGTGCAGAGAGTGTTAGGTGAGATAAATATTTTAAAATGACAGATAAGGGTACTTTTATCCATTGGCATAGATAAGCCCTGATAAGCAATTCCACTATTTTCTTAGAATAGTTATCAGGCCTTATCCTAGCTTACCCAGACATAACTATCAAGGTTTATTCTTGTCAAACAAACAGCTGTTTGGAGCTTATTCTACTGTATTCTCCCCTATCCGCCCTTTATTCTTCACCCCAAACGGGGGGTAAAGACATTGCGTAAAGAAAATAATTAATATTTTAGAAGAGAAAAAATTATTAATCCTTCGGCGTGAAGATTTAGAAAGGATTTACGTCAAAGGTTCACAAGAGGAAGTTGCCGAATCGGTGACAGAGAGCATTTTTTGAATTTGAGGGTAAGTAGAAGAATAAGGAAGGAAGGGAACAGAGGAAAATAAACAAAAAATATATAAAAATGTTTGGTTAGAGAATAGGTGGGTCTATGTAGAATCAGGTCAGAATAAGCTTGTATTTGTATTTTAGGCCTCCCATTAGAATTGTGTTATTTCTTCATTGGTATAAGGTGACTCATTTGTCAAATCACATATCATCACATTAAATCATCTGTCATCATCTCTTACACATCAATGAGGGTCACATGTTAAATCAATTTTTTTTATACTGTATTCACATTTTATTCTTCATCAACCAAATAACTCAACATTTATTATTATGTTTTTCAACAAGAATAACAAAAAAATGCAACCAAACAAAAATTTATCTATTTATAGAATAAGTATAAACCCTAATACAACTTATATTTTTATCCAAAAGGGCCGCAAGTGGTTTGATAATCATTGGTCTACTTGGTATGACTGAAGTGTTTGCTTTTGTGTGTCCATTGTACGTATACATTCTATGAAATGCTTTAAATGGACATCCTTTTTTAGAGCGCAGCGTTGATACACTGAGTTCATTTCAGAACCTTGTATGCAATCTAATACATTGCGATAGCGCAACGTATGAGCTCTACCGCAGTTGGTGCGACTATAATTTTTAATTTTTTCAATGATAATAAAAAACACTAATGTTGTATATTTTAATTCATATAATATTGCATATTTTAAAACCAGTGAGAACTATAGATGTGACTCTACACATGCACAGGTGGACTCTGGACATATCATTTCCTCTTTTTTATGTCAATTTGGTGAGGCATCTGGGTTGGATTTAGATTACTGGTCCATGTTCAAAGGTGTAAGACTTTCTTCTGAAATGAATTACTATACGATCATGTTATGAAATTTTAGATGTTTGGGGAGTATCATGGCTCTACTCAAATTATGATTCTTTGACGTATACCAACTATGGTTCTAGCAGTCAGGTTCAATTTGAATATAGATTGAAGGAAACTTGAGTGAAATTCAGACTTGTTTTAGATTGAAAGTTGGTTATTTAAACCTAATCTGAGTATCAGTGATATGTGATTAATTATAGTGAAATAATATTATGTAATCCGTGTGAACCATGTGTGTGTATATCCCTTATCGAGATATATGCGTCGATAAAGAATGAACATTATCCAATGAGATATATGCTTCAATGAGCTCGTATGCTTTCCTTATCAACGCAATATATCTCGATAAGTAATGTATATATGCAGTTCGCAAGGACCGTACCATATCATTACTATGTATATGATATATATATATAAATGTGTGTGTGTATATATATACACATATATATGTATGTGTGTGAGATAATAATAATATCTTAATCTAAACCATTTAATTTGTAAGATAAAATCTAGATATCCCAATTAATATTTATCTTGAATTCTATCATACTTTGAGGAGTTCATTTTTTTGTCCTCTTCTATCTTCTTCTCCGTCATCTTCTTTAGCAAAGCTGAGTTAGATTCGGATTTACCTGGGACCCTAACGACAAAGGGCCCAACAATTGGTAAATACCATAAAAAATTCAAAAGGTTGCACCACAATGTGTAGAAATGAAGCTTAAAATGTTACGGAAAAAACACCGAAGATTTTTAGTTTTGAAAAAAACACAATAATTATCGACTCTTACAAAGAGACCTGACCATTGAAAATGACTTTAGAAGTATAAATCACACAAATATATCTTTTGTAATTAATTCGAATTAAAAAAATTCTATGGAGATTGAGAAGTGGGAGAACCAATGTTTCCAACCCAAACCGGTTCACTTGACCTAACGTATGTACTCTCTATTAGTTTATAAAATAACAAAAACAAAATATATATTCTTAATGTAGACTAAAGGCATTAAAAGTAACAACCCAAATGAAAAACATGAATAAAAACTATACAATCAAGAAAATAATTAAAACCACCAAATTTTTCTTACATAATAAGAAGTCGATCCACAACAAGCAACAAGAACCTCAGCTAACAATCAAGTGATATGGGATCCAATTAGTATCAGCCCTGATTAAGGATTGACATGTACTGATAGATTCTCTGATCAAGCGCATATCTTCATGTGGAGATGTTTATTGGCGTAATCGACGAGCTTCTCGATCTCTTCCTTGTCGATCTGCCCATTGCGATTGACATCGGCCGCCTTCATCCCCTCCCTGGCTTTCCACCACGCGGACCACGCGCGGAGGCTGCGCAACGCCTGCTGGAGCTCTTCCTTGCTTATGCGGCCGTCGCGGTCCGAGTCGAACCTCCTCAGCCATGCTTTGAACTCTTCCACCGTTATCTCCCGCTTCGGCAGCGTCGCTTGTGTAGTCCTCATGAAAGCCATCCTTTGATTTTCACAATCTCTTCAATTTGCTTTGATGGGTGTTGGGGTTGCGTTCCCTCTCATTTTATACTAGCGTGATGTTTTGAATCTTTTTAAAGTTAATATTCTTTTCTTCTATCTTTAAACATCTTTAAAAAATTGGCATTATGTGCCTTTTGAAAACTTGACTACCGTCCAACAGATGCGATAATATTGACTGATATAATCAAAATTGGGGATGTGAGTATCTTTTTTTATAATCAAATGTAAAATTTGAAATGATGTAAAAGTTGCATTATGATTTATCATTTTTAGATCATATAACATATGACAAATAGTATTAAAAAAAGAAAAATGATTAAAAAAATCTTTTAAAAGTTAGAACTATCAAAATCAGTCACTTTTTAAAATTATACCTAAAAACGTCTCATTTTACAATTTTAAAAATACAAAAGACCAATTTACCCTTATATAATTAGATTCTTAATATCCCTCTAATTCTTGTTAGGTTACTCCACACCAAAAACATATTTTTCCTACAAAACAATAATATCTTTCTATATGACTCAAATCAATCCATTTAAATATTTTGTTATTACATATCATATTGTATATTTTTTATATATATCATAGCTGATGTTGTATATCATTTTTTATTATATATAATCATAATATATATGTAATTTAAATCTGTGTTGTGCCCCAATGTAGAAGATGATCGATATTTTAGTATTATAAATTCTTAGTCACATTTTTTTTTGCTTGGTTATTCACATTATTATAGTGTCATTAATATATATCCATTTTTTTAAAGAAATAAAACATTTAATGAAGTTCATCTTAAAAATTTAAATTACATTGACGCTTATCTCACAAAATATAATCTATGTAATCATAAAAAATTTAAAGTAAAAGAAAGTGCTACATGAAAATATGTGATATACAATTATAAAATTAAAAGGATGAATTATTTTAACAGAGTTAAGAGGTATAGAATATGTTAATTAAAGATCTAATTATTATAATGATAGATTAATTTTTTGTGTTTTCAAAATTATAAAATAAGACTTTTTTAGTATAATTTTAAAACGTGACTGATTTAGATATTTTTAACTTTTTGAATACTTTTTTTTTGTCATTTTCCTTAGATAAAATACACTTACATAAAATATTAATAAAAAAATAACCTCTTTTTTTTGTATATTATCGCACATTTTGTTAAAAATGAAATTTGATATTTATAAAAATAGATACAAATCATACCAAATATTAACCAATGATTATAAATATGGTTATCAAACAAAATTAATTGATTTAAAGATAACAATGGATCAAGTTCATGAATAATTAGAATACCCTCCGTTGTAGTATACTTGGCCAAAATAAAAACTAAACCTCCTTTTTTTTCCCTTCTGTGCATTGACTTTTTTTTTTACCCCTACATTGTTGTTCTATTTTATTCCTCTAAATTTTTATAATACTCTTTATAAACAGAGATACAGAAATATAAAAATATAATGTGTCACAAACAAAAATTATACATATAATTAAATATATTTAATAGTTATCTACATAAAGCATTTAACGTATACAAGATGTTTAGACATAAAATGATTATGTATATATTCTCAGTATCAGTATAATAGATTTACGAACTGTAAATCTTGTCATTATCATCTGTAAGTCATTCAACATGCACAAAATGATTATAAATACATTACCAAAACGTCATTAAAAATAGATACATCAACTCTTTAAATTATGACGTTGTTTTCTTATCTTAATGAAATAAGTTATTGTCTCCCTCTTGATTCTTTTAATTAATGTCCTCTTGGGTAAATTTGAATCTAGTGAAATGTAATTACAATTTATAGAAATATACTTACAACATACAACAATGTAATTTTCAATTATAGAAATGTAATCACAACTTACAGAAATATACTTATCAACTAGATAAACTATAACATCACGTAACCAGTTATTACCATTTGCAAAACATAAATGTAATGCAATCTATTTAATTAAACTAAGGTCAAGAAGAGAAAACGTCATGGAGTGAAAATTTCGTGGGGCCCTCGGGAGAGTGAGATTTGGGAGAGTGTTTTTTGGGAAAGAAATGATATTTTAGGGGAGAAGAGAGGGCATTTTTGGGGGGAAGTGAAGGTGTTTTTGGAGGGAAATTTGTTTTTTTTTTGTTGGGGGGGGGGGGGGGGTGGAGGGTGTTTTGTTTATGTATTTTAGGGGGGGAATAAAATAAGACTAGTTTAATGAACGCGCTTCGGCGCGTAGAATTGAGTTCTGTAAAAATTATGTTAATAAATGTGTAGTACGAGATGCATACTGTGTTAATGTGAGTATATGACATTAAGAATAAATATGAGTAAAATCAGAATTGAAGAAATACTATTATCTTTATTTTTTATAATATATGAAACTGAAATTAGAATTTAAAAAGTATATATTATAGTTTATTAATCGAATGTTTATAAATTAGATTTACTATATCATTTTACTTGAGAAATAAAAATAAATTTTTTTTAGGGATCTCAATGGCCTAAAAATTATTAGTTGAAATTTCATGAAATTGAAGTTTGGGAAGTAATGTTTTTAGATGAGGAATCTGGTTATAAATATGGAAATCTAAATGGAAAATCTGTTTATAGGGTATAGGGGCATGTTTGGGATGGATCTGCAAGCAGCCCAAAAGGAACAATAGTAGCTGATTTTTATGAGGGATGTGGTTATTAATATCAAACATTTTTGTTAAAACGCTAGAACCGAGCGGTTGATCTGTAAACATCTCAGAGTAGACACAATTCACCCAATTCTTGTGGAAAACACCCAGCAAATGCATTCACACATGTGTATCCATTTATCCGATATGTGTTACTTTATATTATTAGACGACTCATATACACACATGCCAGACACAATACTCCGGTTGGACGACTCATGCCTACTATGCTGCTTCATGTGGAGTATAGATATAGAGATTAATTTAAATCTTTTTATCCGAAGTCAAATTTCAGAGAGAGAAAAAAAAATACTAAAAAACAAGTGGATACACTTGTTGCTGGAAATCAAAAGAATTTATGAAAATTTACGAGATAATTAGTTTTATGATATCAACATAAATATGAAAATAAAAATTTGAGATTGTAGTAGAAACTTACAACAAATAATTTTTAAATTTCATATTTATTAAATGTGACTAAAATATTTATATTTTATAATTTTATTGGTATCTTAATGGTCTTAATGGTTTGAAAAATCATTGAATGAAGCTTCATGAAAATTTGAAGTACAGAGAATCATATTTTGAGATGAAGGACTTACTTATAACTTTTGAAAACTGAATGAGGACCTATTTGTAATATAAATAGGGTCTAATTGTGAACCTGGTAGAATCTGTGGGTGGATCTGCAAAACACTCAGAAAAAAAACAAAAGTAGCAGTTTTTATCAGGGTCCTGTTTATAAATATTAGGGACTTGGTTATAACACATATAGGGGCTGTGTTATAAAAATTCTAAAACCTGGGGGCCTATCTGATATAAATATTTATAGTATTACTATTTTAATATATTATTTTTGGAATTCCAAATCTATATTATATATGAAACGTAATTATTCTCAACATGAAGTTGTTTTTGTAATCCTATAACTGAATAAATTTATTGTAATAACTTATTGTAAACAATTTCGAGTAAATAGTGCTTATAGTTTAAAAATAATGAGAGGGTGACTTTCTTATATAATCAATTTCTTAAAGTTTTAAAAAATAGGATGTCTAGATTTTTGTAACTTTAATAATTAAATATCATGAAATATTTAATTAAATTATATAAGTTGTTCTATATTATAATTGAAAGGTAAACAAAAGTCCATATTCTTATAAACAATTCATTTAAAACAAAAACAATGTTTGAAAACTGGAGTTCTATGTATATTTTATATTTTTTAAATAAAAAACATATTATTGTATTTATGTATATACTTATTTTTCACATTACATTTCCCTTTACAACTTGAAATATACTCTTATATACCTTTTTAGTAATTTAATAATAATTTTACGATGTATATATCTCCATACATGAGATGTATATCTTGTTAATTTTTTGCATGTATGCGCACTCGCCCGTCATTGAATTATATAAGCTGCTTTATATTATAATTCGAAGATAAACAAAAGTCCATATTATTATAAGCAATTCCTCAAAAACAAAAATAATGTTTGATAATTGGGGTTCTATTGTGTATATTTCATATTTTGAAATAAAGTATATTATTGTATTACTTTATATTATAACCGACAGATAAACAAGAGTCCATATTATTATAAGCAATTCTTAAAAAACAAAAAGAGTATCTGATAACTGGGGTTCTATTGTGTATATTTTATGTTTTGAAATAAAGTATATTATTGTATTTCAGTATATACATTCAAAATGGTGTAATATTGACTATTTTTACAATATTAAAACATATATATATGATAACTGCATTTGGAGTTGTATTTGAAACTGTACCGAACATTAAGTGAATATTCACTCAAAGTTATATTAAAAATAAAATAACAAAAAACATTTATTCTTTCTCTTTCAAGGACAGTAATTTTTAAAAAAGTTTTAGACTCAATCAGTTTTGCTAATCACTGCTCATTAAAAAAATAGATTACCGAACCCCTTAAAACAATCTAATCAATAAATAAAACACTGCCCTAAAAAAATAAAAAAAAGCTTATTTTCATATTTGAAGAAAAATTGATACAGATAGATCCAAAATTAATAATAATAAAAAAATAGAACAAATTTTAAATTGTAAAATACTTGTTGGCAAGACAATAGTCAATAATTTTATATGCTCGAATGAGTCCGACTACATCTGTAATTTTTATATCTATTAATGTGATTAAAATACTTATATTTTATAATTTTATGAGTATCTTAATGGTTTGAAAAATCACTGGATATATGAAGTTCCATGAAATTTGAAATCTTAGAAGTCATGTTTTGGGATGAAGGACCTGTTTATAAATCTTGGAAAGAGATCAGGAACCTGTTTATAGCATAGATAGGGTCTATTTGTGAAACCGGTAGAACTTGGGGGCGGATCTGTAGAAAGCCCAGAAAAAGACAGTGTCTTTTCTCAAGGACTTGGCTGAAAATACGAAGGACCTATTCATAACACATGTAGGGGCTGCTTTGTGAAACCTATACAATATGGTGGTTTATCTGCAAAATCACCGCTCATTTACGCGTAGTACTGAGTTTTATAGAAATTATGTTAATGAAATGCATAATACGAGTTATGTTAATATGAGTTTATGACATTAATAATATGTAGGACTAAAATCAAAATTGAAGAAACACTATTATCTTTATTTTATATAATATATGAGATTGAAATTACAATTTTAGAAGTATTGTTATATTTTATTGTTATCTTTATGTTGTTTTATAAACCAAGCAATTTCACAAAATATATTATAGTTTATTAACTGATTGTTTATTAATTGGATATAAAATATCATGTTACTTAAAAAATAAAAAATAATTTTTTTTATAGGGATCTCAATGTCCTAAAAGTTATTAGTTAAAATTTCATAAAATTTAAGTTTGGAAAGTGATGTTTTTTGTATAGGGATCTCAGTTGCCTAAAAAGTTATTAATTGAAAAACATTGTAAAAAAAAAGCTTATTTTCACATTTAAAGAAAAATTGATATATACAGATTCAAAATCAATAAAAAAAAAGAAATAGAACAAATTTCAAATAAAAAAATAAGACATCCATCAATAATTTTATTGGACTAAAATGAATCAGATTTTGTTTATAATTTTGTATTTATTAATGTGATTAAAATATTTATATTTTATAATTTTATGGGTATTTTCATGATCTGAAATGTGGGACAATTATTTGAATGCTCGCTCGAAAAGCTAAAAAATGATGAGATACGAGATTTCATGAAATTTGAAGTCCGAGAAGTCATGTTTTGATATTAGAGGCTTGATTATAAATCTTGGAATGTGGAACAGTGACTTATTTGTAACACAGATAGACTCAAACTAATAGAATCTGGAGGTGGATATACAGAAATTCTAGGAAAAGATAAAATTAGTCATTTTTATAAGGGACCTGGTTATAAATATGAGGGACTTTTAATAATACATATTGGGGTCATTTTATTAAACTTAAAGAATTTGGCAGGGATCTGGTTATAAATATAAAAGATGTTAGGGCCGATCTGCAGAAAGCCCGGGAAAAGACAAAAACAGCCGTTTTTATTAGGGACCTGTTTATAAATATGGGAGACTTGTTCATAACACATAGGGGTTATTTTATAAAACTTCTAAAAATGGGGGGTTTATCTGAAAAATGCCCCATTGTTTCGCAGGAACTTTTGGCCCTAACGTGTAGTGCTGGGCGATGACCTGGCTGCTTAATACGCATTATAATAGAGTATAGATAAGATAAGAGGTGGAATGGGTGAGAGAGAAAAACAAATGAAATCAAATTTTAGGGGTAAAGAAAGAAAAAAAATTAAGGGGTAGAAAAAATAACAGAGCTGTTGGTCAAAGGACATCTGGGAAATTCACCCAAAAAGTGTGTTTGTCACTTGCATGACCCAACATGGCAACATCCATACTTCGTAGGAAGCTTCAAAACCCAAACTTGAACTTTCCTCCCTATACTCTCTCTCATTAATTTTCACATTAAAAAAAACATCCATACTTCACACAGAAGATACAGAAATCCAGTCACATTTGCCTGCCTTGATTTTTATTGGACAGGTGTACGTGTCTCTGTTTTATATAGTCACCAAATGTTGGGGTCTCTTCCTGTTCTTAATTGTTAATCAGTCTAAAGTTTTTTTTTTGGAAAAATGTTAAACAGTCTAATTATAAGGTTGTTGCTTGCTGTGAACAGCTGCAACCTTTATGTTATATATTATTCTTCCTTATCAAATCCCTTGTTCACAACGCGGACTTTTGCCCGTGGTAGGCCAGTTTTTTATTTGTGTATGGGGTGTTGAATGTCCCATTTTAAAGTTTATATTCTCATATGGTGGATTGATGCTATATTTCTTTTATTAGGAAGCATAAAAATAATAATCAGAGTAGCAGGAGTCTCGAATTTAAAATTATATTTTAAAAAATTATATTATATAAAAAAGCCAAGTTGGGAAATTTGTTAGGGAGGGAGCTACCTGTAAAGAGTCCTTTGGGAGACCGGATGGCCGAACGTTGTATGATTTTATTATTATTTTTATTTCGTTAAAGAAAAATATAATATCGAAAAATATAATATTACGTGCGCACGTAACATTCAGATAATTATTCATGAGGAGTGTTTGTAAATAAATAAATAAATAAATAAATGTGTCATTGTGTCAACTGAGGATCTTATATTCTTACGATGAAAAGTAGTTTTCTAGGATTGGAAATTATAATTTATCATCATTTATTTGAGACCGGATCCAGTCCTGACTGGATCCGGTCAGTTTGGTCAGTATTGAACTGCACCACGTGCAAATTGAACTGCACCACTTATAAATCGAACTGCATAATCAATTGTTGGGTATATTTTTCTCTCTTATTGGATTTAATCAGCTATTGGAGAAAATATGAATTCTTAAGTATTATCAGTAATCAAAGAGAGAGTGAAATATATACCCAACAATTAGTTGTGCAGTTCGATTTATAGGTGATGCAGTTCGATTTGCACGTGATGTAGTTCGGTACTGACTGAACTGACCGAATTCAGTCCTAACTAGATCTGGTCCCGTTCTAAGGATATGTATTCTAAATTTTGTTTGCATAGGGGGTGGTTTGTAATAAAAATTTATTCAAGACTATTCCAACCACGTGATTTCACATATAACAATTAATATGACCTCTTGATTTGGGTGTGGTGACGGCGAATCTTTTTTACATTCTTAAGTACAGTCTCATGTAACTCTTTATTCATTCAAAAATACATATATCTTCTTAATTGAGGTATATATCTCAATAGTAAATGTGAGTTTATTCAATTCAAAATGAGCAAATATATAGTATTCATCAAATCATATATCTCATTATATGATATTATTTTTAAAAAATTAAAATATTTGAGGACTGTATTTGAAAGTGTACCTAAACATTATCTTTGTTTTAATTCTGCGTCTAAGTATGCAAATAATTTAAACTATTTGAAGCACATATCCCATGGCATCCCAAACTCACGCATCCATTCGTCAATGTATAACGATTCAAAATTTGAAAATTTATATACATAAAAAACTACATTGTTAAAAGCTGAATTTGAAATGCAGGATTATAATAATTATTGTATTCCTTTTACGACCTTCACACGTACATTTTTATTTTTTTTGAAATATGTATACTTGAATAATAATGTATGATAGTTTATACAAAATTAAGATACTCAGATGAATTGAATATAATTTTTTTATTTTTTTATAATAAAATATATATTAACATAGTATAATACAATATATATACCAAATCACTTCTTGGTATACTAGTAGAGGTATCCCCTCTTCACCTATAGGTCTTGGGTTTGAATCCTGCATCCCTTGATAGGAGAAAAGATAAGTTAAAAAAGAAATTACCAAACAAAATTGTTTTTTTTATAATCTATACTACATTAGATATTTTCAGAATATGTTGTTTTACTTATGTAATGAACAGATTGTAAAAAAAAATATTCGCATCTGAAATTTATTTTATATTATTATTTATTATTTTTGCAGAAGATAAAATTCATCTTTATTGAATAAGGAACAAGTACACCAAAAATAAACTTAGAATAAGGGAAGAGTCACGGGATAACTCTCACCTTGGCGTCTGAAGCCCACCTCTGATCAAGTCTCTAGCAGACTACAAATGTTCGAGGTGCCTGGCTCAACATCAGAGAGTTGAGCATGTCCGGTGATAGAAGCCTACTGCCACGTGTACTCAGAAAATCTTGAAATCCTATGAAAAAGTAATTCAAGTATGTTATCACAAAGGCATGCCAGCTAGCTGAGCCAGATCACCTGATTAACTCGATCAAAGGAGAGTAAAAGACATGCCATCGATCATTGGTCCAGTGGTAATTTCTTTCATGTTAGTCAAGCGTGCTCGACATGTAACCTTCCTCTACAAAAAGAGGGGTATTCCCCCTCTAAAAAGTACGTACATTTTTATATAATTTCACAAAAACTCAAATTCTCTCTCCCTTCTTTTAGTGTCATATCAAGTTCTTTGATTAATATCACACTCATGTGAGATCAAATAAGTGAAATCGAAGATCACTAGTTGCAAAGTCATTTAACCCGTTCTTGCTAGATCTACTTCAAACCAGAGCCGGATTTGAACTTGATCAGGTGATGATCTATTTGATCAAGTTCACCATTTACAATATTAATATATTTATATTTTTAGCATTAGTATGAGTTTTTTTATATTATTTATTATACTTTAAACCATGTAATGTACTTATGATTTTTATAGATTTATGTTTTATATTATGTAATTATTAGATTTTTTTACATATTTCATATATTATTTTTATTTTTTAAATATTTTACATAATTATTTGAATCTGAATCTAGATTTTTGGATTGATTATGAGTACTTAATTTAAATATCCGTCAGATATCGAATATCCAATACAAATATTTGTTTGAATATCTAATTCAAATACGAATACAAATACAGATATTGACCTATTCGATTTGTATTTACTATGTTGACGGACTTATCGAAAGGTTGGAGTTGCTAGAGTTGTCATTATCGAGAGGTTGGCATTGACTGCCATGATCCCGTGTAAAAATTAGTTACACTTAACCTTAATTTTTAAATTGGAATAAAATGATGAGTCTATGACTAGAAATCACACGCAATGGATGCCAGTTTCCATAAAAACCATTTATTTAAAACGGGATGCTGTCATCTGAATATAGGATAGCAACATATCTCTCTGTCTTTGAATGTCTTATCCACTTAGCTTGCTTTGACTAAATCAGCCTCTTATCTGATTAGTTGTAACCGAATACTGATTTAGTGCATTTATATCTTGAGTTGTATTATATATACAACCAAAAGCTTTCAATAAAATAATAAGGAACAAGAGGTTTATTCAAAGCATATCTCTCTTCTTTACTAAAATAATAAGCATATAATACAACTCAAGATATAAATGCACTAAATCAGTATTCGGTTACAACTAATCAGATAAGAGGCTGATTTAGTCAAAGCAAGCTAAGTGGATAAGACATTCAAAGACAGAGAGATATGTTGCTATCCTATACTGAATACACTAATTTACTAGGTCTGTTAGATAACAATAGTCTCTCATTCACATATTACTAGAATGCAAGGCAATTATATAATTTTCAGACCATCGGTGATGATTAAGTGAAAAAATTAAAATCTTCTGTACTACTCCTATGGGAGTGACTTGGGGGCGTTTGATGTGAGTTTTAAATGTTGGGAAATGGATTCACGGAAGCCATTAATAAAATTCAAGATTGAACACTAGAATGGAACACCATCACACGATGAACGCAAGATATGCATGATTCGGCTTAGGCCCACATTCACGAGACAAAAACAGAGAATACACTATAATGTATAGTTGAGATATAAAAATACATTAAGAGACTCACAAACTTTCTTATGAAATTACCCACTCTTTTAACTCTCTCAACCTCACAATTGGATCTTTACATTGACTCGTGTCCAACTTTTTCATGGAAACCTAGATGATATTTATAGATATAAATAACTTTCTCTTTAAGTAATCTCATAATTAACAAAGAAATATTTTTCCTTGATTTTAGGAGATACACTTTATTTAGGAGATACACTTTAAATATTAATTAAGATCAAATTTTAATTAATGTATATATACAAATTAGGTATCCACCTTAATTTGGTTTCATCATGACCGTCCGATGTTGTAACGCCCCAGACTTACAAAACAAGAAATTATCCGCTTTGCCCCTAATGGGCTCACGGGTTTAAAACGCGTCTTGGTGTGTAAGAGTTGTGCTCATATATAAGCACATACTATCTCCTCCCATTATGCGATGTGGGACTAAACACTCTCACCCAATCCATGGGCCTCTTGGGACTCTTGGGCCTGGGCCAGGTGTCACAATCACCCCCCCTAATTGACCACACATTCTCATGTGGGGCCACCCACACCCACCATCGCGAAATGAACATGCTCTGATACCAATTGTCATGCCCTAGGCTTACACAGCAAGAAATTGTCCGCTTTGCCCCCAATGGGCTCACAGGTTTAAAACGTGTCTTTGTGTAAGAACTGTGCTCACATATAAGCACAGACTATTTCCTCCCATTAGGTAATGTGGGACTAAACACCCTCAACCTCACCCAATCTATGGATCTCTTGGGACTCTTGGTTCTGGGTCAGGCGTCACAGATGTGATACACCAGATCAAGATATAATCCTAACAGTTTTTTCATAATTTTTGAAAATATATATAGTTTTTGCAAACTTTTTTTGTAGATAGATACATGATCGTCCAGTTAGATACAATTTAAACAAACAGTCATTTGGTAGTAAGACCAAGACTCTTTTTTTTTAAATCAAATATATATACAATGTTTCATGTGAACTTATTTTTGGGTTGGACTTGAGAAGAAAACTAAAAAAAGTTTTAGAGAACATAGTACCGAAAAAAAAGTGAGTATTCATCTCTTATAATTCTTTTCTCTCATGAATCCTCTCATGAGAGCCCCAATATAGTTTTAGACATCAAATGAACCATATATAATTATATATGGATGTTCTATTTCAATATATTTGTTCATTATTATCATAATCCACAATCTTTATTAATTTTCAGTTAGATACATTGTATACAATCTTCGAAGATCAGTTCAACCGGAAAGCCCATTGGAAAATAATAAAAAGTTAACATCAAATATAAATCTACTCATAACTTCATCCATATGCAATTAATAGTCAACGAAAATAAATCACAGCTTAATTAATCTTTAAATGAATGTTGTACTTGTAGGGTATACTCACCTATGGGTACTCCAATTTTTAATCATACAATTCCAAATTTTCTATATACACAGACAACTCGACATTCCTATCATAAATGAGTTATTATATGACAACTGGTATTCAAAATTCACAGAACAATCTGATACAGTTCGCCTAATAATTCATAATAAATTTCACGTGAACCATATATGATCATCTTCGTATCTTCTCCCTAACAATGCCGAAGACTTTGCCGAAGACTTTAGATTATGGGTCAACCACTCTTGTCTTCACTTCGTTTTTGTAATTTTATGGGAAAATTCCATGTAACACTATGTAAATTGTATGAAATTCATATAATGTTTTGATTTTTTTTAAAGTCTATATAACTATATGAAAACACCTATGTAATTATAATCTATTTGGAGATGTAAAATAATAATTTATAGATAATTTTTTTATATTTTTAATAAATTGTAGAAGATTTTTAATATATTATATTTTCAGTCAGGGTTAACCAAATAGAATATTAATTAAATATTCTTCATCTGTCAATAGAAATTTAGCTTAGGAAATTATTTGAATTTATATATGTGTTTTCAAGGGGTTAAGTGAACTTTCAAAAAATTTAGGGGGTTAGTCTGGATCTAGTTAGTATTGACTTCGTTCAATAACGTCAGTATTGAACTGCAGATATTATTAATAGAATTAATTGAACAATTAATTAATTATTGTACAGTTCAATTCATAAACTATAAAGATGATATTAATAGGACCTATAAAAAACAGTTAACCATTCGGAAAGCCCCGCGTAACCGTCCTTAAAATGACGTCGTTTTACTTTTCCAAGCATTTCTAGTCGTCATCCAATTAAATTCAGTCCTCTTTGTTTTCGGGATTTTGGCTTCTAGATTCCAAAAAATATCTTATATTATTAAACCATCTATTGAAATATTTTATATTATCAAAATATTTGCATCTTCCCCTAGTTTCGAATTTGTATTATGAATTTATTTTATAAAATTGCGATAATAACATTTATCTTTTTCTGAAAAAAAATCTATTGAAATTCTATTTTCATGAATACTCCTCAAAAAAGTTATATTGCATACTAATGTTCTTTTATGAGATATATATACAATTTTATTTCTACTTCTTGAGCCAGGCAAGCATTGCATCGTCGACCTCCCGAAGGCCGCAAGGGAAAGGATGTCTCTACCATCACACCAGTGCGTGCGGGGATGATGTCATTCATCGATTTGATCCCAAAGACAATGCTGCATTAAAAATATTAACCCTCATATAGTGTGACATAGGTTATTTAGCCTTAATAGATAACAATTCACGTAGAATAAACACATTTTTGATTTATTGTTTTTTCTGTTATTCTTATTAGAAACCTTAAAATGCAATTTTTGTGTTTGATTCTCTATGAACAGTGGATAAAGGTTGATAAGACATAAATAAAAAATTATTATTTTTAAAATATCAACTTTGCGCTTATAATATAAATTTGGTGTAATTGATGGATATAAATCAATTCATGATAATTGTGATTAAATCTGGACAATCATTTAAGATTCCCAATAAATTGCATCGGCAGGGATCAAGGGAAGGAGCTGACGAGAAGCAGAGGCAACATAGGGCATGAGAGAGAGAGAGAGAGAGGTTCCTGATAGTTGAGTAAGAGATATGATCGATCTTCCTCGTCCGACTGACCGTCACTGGAGATCTCTTGTCATATCTAATTTATCTTTTCTTTTGATATTCAAAAGTCTTTCGTCGCTTTGATTGAAAACACCTCAATAAAGATAAATTTTTATGGATCTAAGAATTTTAAAGTAACTCTAATACTATGTTAGAATAAAAGAGAAATAATAATGATCTTGTTTTATAATAGAAGGACTCAAATCTTTTATATAATAATACATAATAGTGTTACACGTGTAATATAATAATATAATACTTGTGTGATTTAATACTTTAATTACATGATCAATCAGATAAAGACAAAAATAAACCATTAATGGTAAAAAAATATATGTAGTATTAATTTTTTTCCAAAAACCCCACGTCTCAAAAAAATCATGTGGGGGTGACCTCAAATACCAATCCTCACCAACCGGTCATCACTTAAGAGGTCCATTGCATCTCAACATGAATCTCCACGTGTTATAATTATTATTAAAGAAGTATAGACGAGTCAATGCCCCACCCAATTAAGCTTCCACGAATCTAACTTGAACAATCAACAACCCTACATTATTTTCAATTTATTTCAAACAAACGTACTCCCCACTGCAGATAAGGAGAACTTTCCTTGCAACGATGACCCTTCAAATGAATATAATATAATATCTGATTAAATACACTAAGTCAATTTTACGATCCTAGTTACCGTCCCTATATATTATATGATAACACAATATAAACTGTGTTATTATAGTGCATAGAATTTTATCATAATCTATGACTTTTTTTTTAATATACAATATTGTATCTTATTATATTTTTCATTTTATATGACAGTACATTTTTCAATAAATTTTTTTTTTAAAATCGGTTTATATCGTAAATGAAGCTGCACAAATGTTGAACATATCATTTTCTAAAAAATTATATAAATGATAACATCAAAAGACAAAATTAAATATAAAGACCTAAGACAGGTCACACCAAGGCCTCCCATCTCTCATCTCAAATAATCCATACCCCCAAAAAAAAAATGTATCCTTCAGCCCCTCATGAGTATGGAAAATACGGCGCCGGGGCGAGTCCGGTGCCGACGCCGCCGGCGGGCATCCAGCAGCCGTACTACGCGGCGCCGCCCTATGTGGCGCCCACATCCCGTGGCGGCTCGAGGAACGTGCTTCCCGGCCAGTGGTCCACTGGCCTCTGCCATTGCTGTGATGAACCTTCCAATTGTAAGCTTTGGTTTTTTTATTATTTTTAATTACAAAAGCTGTTCTTCATTAGATAAGAGTGATTCATACAATATATTTGGTTTTGGTAGGTTTGATCACAACGTTTTGTCCATGCGTGACGTTTGGACAGATTGCAGAGATACTGAATAGAGGCTCAGCTTGTGAGTTGTAGTTTCTCAAACTCATCTTTTGATTTCTCTCAAATAAATTATTTTTCAAAAATGATACACATCGCCCCACCCGAAATTTCATCCTAAAACGTCTTATATTTTCTGTTAAACTCATATGTAATTTGTTCGGAATTTTTAAAAAAATTTTGGAGTAAGATGCATCAAAGCTCGTTATTTTTTTTGGTTGTTGATGAGTCCATCCATGAATAATAAATCTTTCAAGATAACTATAATGGTGAAATGGTATGATTTGTATTTTGTATATTTTGATTGGTTAATTGGGGGAATCCTGGATGCACATAATACATAAACACCCATGGACCATGTGCATGTGGCTCTAGCCATTTATAAAGATGGATTTGTATATTGACATCCTATAAACTTTTGAATCTTTTGTTGAACCTTAATAACTAACCTGTCTTATTTTATTTTATTTTGTTTTATTTTTTGAGAATCTGAATGGCTCAGTGAATCAAATCATGAATTGATAATCGGTTTATGGTGTCCATCACCTGTTATATATCATGTAGAATTATGGACCTTGATTTCGTGACTTGATTATGGTAGGATAGAAAATGATTTTGGGGGTGTCAATAGAAAAATGACCAAATTAAATATAAAACTTTTTCATACTTGACTTCTTGGAAGGTTAGCCATTCAAGTGTTCTTTTCTAGCTCTCGGATAGCTTATTCATGTATATAAAATGATTATATACAATGGATGAGAAATAGATTTATTTTTTGTTTGATTCCTTATTTATTTATTTATTTGTTTGAAGTATTTTAAATATAGCAAACAATAAATAAATTATATTAGCTTCCCCAAATATAGTTATATGGGGAAGTGATTCGATGCGGGAATGCGGTCGTGTGGGAAGCGATCATGGGCCGTCGATCACGGGTCCATTGCATCGGACGGTCGGGTGCGATTCACATCGACCGTTGGATGCGATGGACCCGCGATTGAACGACCGACGTCGCTTCCCGTACGACCGCATTCCCGCACTGAATCACTCGACTAATTATATGAGTTTATTTTAATATATCAAGAAATAATATTACATATAAACAAACATTATTTTTTTTTTGCCAAAACAAATGGGCTTAGGGGTCTGATAGAATAAGACTAAATTTTAAAAAGAAAAGAAAGGGAAAAATTCAAATAACCTAAATTGCTTGAAATCCATATAACCCCTGACTTTTTCAAAAGTTCATATAACCCCCTGAAAACACCTATATAAATTCAAAGAACTCTATGTGCTAAATTTCTATTGACACATTAAAAATATTTTATGAGTATTTCATTTGATTAACGCTAACTGAAAACACAATATATTAAAAAACTTATACAATTTGTTAAAAATGCGAAAACATCTCTGTAAATAACGATTTTATCCATCTAGATAGATTATAAAACCATGTAGGGTTTTATCATCATTTATAGATGATTTTTTACATTTTAACACTTTGTAGGATTACTTAGTATATTATTTTTTCAACTAGGATTAACTAGATAGAATATTCATCGAATAATTCTAATTTATCCATTAAATTTTAACTCAAGGGGATTATCTGAATTTACACATAAGTGTTTCTAGAAGGTTATGTGGATTTCAGTAAAAGTTAGGGCTCATATGAATTTTGAACCGTTTAAAGGGGGGTTACATGGATATTTTTCAAAAAAAAAAAAAAAAAAGTGCACAACTAGGGGAGGTTTTTTGTGTGCTTCGGAACCCCCAAATGTTTCAATATTTTATTATCTTTAAATAATGCTTCGGAATCCCTAATTGTTCGAAAACCTATACAATTTGTTAAAAATATGAAAACCCATCTATAAATAACGATTTTATCCATCTAGATAGATTATAAAACCAATCGGAAATGGATAAAATTATCATTTACAGATGATTTTTTTTCATTTTTAAAACATTTTGTAAGGATTTTTTAGTATATTATTTTTTCAACTAGATTACGTGAATTTCAATAAAAGTTAGGGAGATATAAATTTTGAGCTGTTTAAAGGTTACATGGATTAAAAAAAAAAAAAAAAAAGCACAACTAGGGAGGCTTTTTTGGGTAGAGGGTTAGGGAAGGAATAGATGAGAATAGGTAGGGAATAGGGAAAAAAAGGTGTTTGTGTGAGGGGAATAAGGTGGTATTTGGATGTTGGAATAACAAATAATAAAGGGGTATAGTAATCCTTCATTTTCCATGGAATTAGCCTATTCCAACAACAATCATAAGTGGGTCCCACTGTTATTATTCTTTTTTCATTTCAAATCACCTGTCAACACCTCTTATACATCAATGGGACCCACATGTCAAATCAACTTTTTACACTTTATTCACATTTTATTCTTCATCAACCAAACACATTCACTTTATTATTACGTTTCTCAATGAGAATAATTTAAAACACAACCAAACAGAAAATCACTTATTCTACTGATAAAGTCAACAATTCCTAGAATAAGTATAAACCCCAGAATAGCTTATGTCTCTATCCAAACGGGCCCTTTGTGTGCCTCGCAATCCCCAAACGTTCAATATTTTATTTATCTTTAAATAATGCTTGTTATTATCGGAATAATAATTCATGGCACATGCCATGTCTCTTGAATTGATGGGACACGTCGGTCGGTACTGACAAAAATTAAAAAAAAACTTTGGTTCCAATGGTGGGTGTTTGTGTCGCATGCAGCATGCGCGGCCAAAGGCGCGCTCTACGCGTTAATAGGGTTCACTGGGCTGTCGTGCCTGTACTCGTGTCTCTACCGGTCCAGGTTGAGGGCCCAGTACGATCTGGTTGAGGCCCCCACGGCGGACTGTCTGGTCCACTTCTGCTGCGAGCCCTGCGCGCTTTGCCAGGAGTACAGGGAACTCAAGAACCGTGGCTTCGATATGGGAATAGGTAACCATTTCTTTTCTTCTTCCTTCTCTCTATCTTCATCTAATTTAGAATATGAAATATTTAAGCTCCTGTTTGCATACTGGAATAGAGGGGGGATAGGGAGGAATAAGAAAGAATAAACTTAAAAAAGCTTGTTTGTTTGTAAGGTCCCCCTTAAAATTGTGTTATTCCACTTAGTTTATTTTGTTAAGGTCCGTTTGGAGTGTGACGTAGGCTTATTCGGTCCTGATAGCTATACTAGGATAGATAACAATCCATGTTGAATAAGTAAATTTTTGTTTGATTGTCTTTTCTGTTATTTTCATTTAAAAATGTAAAAGTGACATTTTTGTTGTTTGATTCACCTTGGATAAAGTGATGATAAATGGTGGATAAGAGATGTATGATAGTTTATGACTTTTTAAATGACAACTATACCCTTAAATAAGTGTGAGAGATGTGTGATTGATTTGATAGATGTGATAGATATGACGGTTTTTGGAATGTGTGTGTGAGACTGATAAATAAAATAATTTTTTTAAAATGACAGAGAAGAATATTTTTATCCATTGACATAGATAAACCCTGATAAACAATTACAACATTTTCTTAGAATAGTTATCAGACCTTATGCTAGCCTATCTAGATATAGCTATCAAAGTTTATCTGGGGAAAACAAATAGCGAATAAGGACTATTCTCCAATATTCACCCCTATTCTTTGTTAATTTTTCACCACAAACGGGGCGTTTATATAAAGAGGCTCGCACGTCAAATTACTGTCACCATCTCTTATCCATGGTCGAATAAACAATAAAAACTTCATTATCATGTTTTTCAACAATAATAATAAAAAAACAACCATACAGAAAATGACTTATTCTTTATTTATATTGAAATAATTATCTATTCCAAAATATTATATCGCTATTCAAATGGGTCATATTAGAATATATATTCTACTGTATTAGTATATACTGAGCTACAAATTTTTTTTTCCAGTACCTCACTTCAAAATATTTGGAACCTGTTTGATTCGCAAAAGTGACTGCATGAATTATCAAGTGTTATATTTTCTATGAAAAATTTATGAAATCCAACAAAAAATGTCAACCACTGGTGATTAGTGTAATGACACCCCTCCCACCGGTGTGAGCGACACAAGCGATTTGCAAGATAAGATCCCATGTATTAAAGACCTTAGGAATCTCTGTAGATGAGACAAAACTGTTTAAGATGCATATGTTTGATTTTTCATCTTATATGTGATTTATGTGATTCCCACTAGTAGCGAGAATCTTTATGTTTGTCACACAATTGGTATGAACTCCGTAATTGTAATATGTCATTTTTATTAAATTTATCTAAGAATCTGGGAAAAAAATATTATTTTTTTCTACTTCTCACATGCATCCCTAGGTAATACTAAGGGTGCGTTTGGTTGCGCGATTGCGCTGCGATTGTGATTACAGGAAGCTGCGTTTGTAATCGCGCAACCAAACAGTTTTGTAATCGCAGTTTTAAACCCAGCGATTGCAGACAAATAGTGCCCAAAAGCTGCGATTTCAAAAAGCTGAGAAAGTAAGCTTCCTGCGGAATCAGGTTTGTAATCGCAGATTCCTACAGAATCAATTTTGCAATCGCGCAACCAAACGCACCCTAAACGTTGAATAGAGTACGGTACGTACGTACATGACTACAAAAAATGAAGGATTTTGTAAACAAATATTTTTGAATTTTTTTGGTAAATATTCTATTTTTTTGTTAAGCTTTAATATGGGTTAGTTTACAAAGTTTTAGTTATGGAGGGACACACAGTAACTCTTCATTCTTTTTCTCACACTTCGTTCTGTATTTCTTTTAGATTTGGGTGGCATGCCACAAAAATTCACTCCACAGATGCATGAAAAGTTTTCTTTAAAATAGTAAAGAATTTTAATAATGGATGTTGTTTAGGTAATTTGGAGAAGTATTTATGACATAAGACTCCCTAATTAAAAAAAGGTGACTCATCTAACCTAAATGGTAGAGCAATGTGGTAGGATAATCAACATGGTTTATATTCATATGTAAATCCTACATAACACAGCATATGATGTAAAACTAAGGTTCTACACAAATTGTATGCATTCATCTGCCACACAATTATACTGTTTACTTACTGAATTAGACTTCATTGTCAGTTTAATGAAACCATGATATGTCCAAATAGTCTTTAGGATTAGCTTCTTGACATGAATATTCAAAACACGTTTTTTTTTTCTTTTTTGAATTGTTTGTACTCACTGTTATTTAGTTAGTCCAAAAGTATATTGTTTAACTGATAGTTTTCATGCTTCGATTTTCCTTTGAATGCGAAGGATGGGATGCCAATGTGGACAGGCAGAGCCGCGGTGTTACATCTGTTCCATCCATTGGAGGTAACATGATCAGATGAGAATCACTCTTTCAACAGCTCTATTGCTTTCTTCTTCATGATGTATGCGTGTGCGCGCGCAGATGTGGGCCTTCAAATTCCACAATTTGCGCAACCAAAAGTTCTTGTCAGTGACTTTGTTGCAATTTGTGTGTGTTCATATGGTCTGTACGAATAGAGAGAGACTTCGTTTGTGGATAAATGAAAAAAAAAAAACAAATAGAATCTCCTGATGTGGAATTTAATTCCAGATTGGTTATGTTTTGATTACAATATTTCTAGCTTGTCTTTTGAAGTTATGCAGTATTTATTCACTACATACAACTTCTAGATATTTCAGGGTATTGATACTGAGGATATCCATTTGTTCTTCTTTGTCATTCACTCATTCTCTGAATTGCGAGCAGAACTTACATGATTGCTGTTAAATTACATGTGTATAATATTCTTATTGTATTACACGTGTAATACTGTGTTACACGTGTAATAGGTCTTGTATCATTATATAAAAGGGTCTGTCCCTCTCTTAATGAATTATGTCATATTATTCTTTTTTCCAAAAGTCTAACAATTGCAATCCTAGTGTGGGATTTTGAAAAGCTATATATTTTGGTGTTGGAAAAAATCTCCTATTGGAATGTTGGGGGGACAAATAAAAACTAACCGACTCTTATAAAAAAAAGGAATTTGATATTATCCATGTCAATGAGGGAGAAAATGTTTCAATTTTAGGAATGGTTGCATATACATCAATGGAAACAAAAGAGGTGTGGAGAACTGAACTATGGCGTCGAAGGATTTTTTTCACAAGTCCCAACCTTTTCTTTACCTGTCAGAACCTTTATCAATTGTAGCTGTTAAAAAGATGACCACAAACAGCTATACGGCAACTTGATATCCAGTTAGAATAGAGCAAACAGTGACAAAAACTTGACTGATCCATGAAATTTGGATATGCTTTTGATATGCTTTTATGACAGGCATATCCTCTTCTCCAAGTTATTCTATTTCAGAGTTTTAGCCATGGAAAAAAACTTCTTGAGAATTTGATAAAGTTGGATACATGGGAGTATCATAGTTCTACCATTCTATCCGAGACATAACACATTTTGGAGTCCCTCTCAGCAATGCTTCAAAAGAGAGGCATCCACAATGTCAATGGAGGATTATCCATTATTGAAGACAACCACGATTTCCAATGAAAAGCCAATTAATCAAGATCCTGAATGAATAACCACTGACTATTAACAGAGGCAACTCAAATTGAAGGACTCACATGAGTTCTGGAAGCATGGTTTATTTGTAGGACTCACATGACTATTAACAGCCTTCACTAACATAAACACTACCATCCCATATTTGAAGAAGAAAAGCAAGGAACCACACTACAACAAGTACCTAAAAAAGCATATATATAACAACTGAACTAAAGGCGAGTACACATCGCGCAGATCTCTGCTTAGACCAACCTTCAACTGATCACAATTCCCCAGAGCTCTCTCAAGTGCTTGATGAGGATCTTCATCTCAAACTTCCCTTCGATTGTATGGTTACCATTGGTGTCCACCTGCCTCATCAGCAAGAGAGCCCTCCATCTTGGATTGCTCAGGCCGAGCCTTAGCAGAAACTCAGACAACTCGTGCATGTTAATGCGACCGTCGCCATTGACATCAACCTCTTTGAGGAGCGCCTTGAAACGCTTCATGGATATGTGAGTGGTGTCATTGGGCGTGTATGGTGGGATCACCATAGTAAACAATAAGAGGACTAGTGAAGAAACTTGAGATGGATTATGCAGTGATGAGAGGGATTTGGAGGTGTTTATAGTTTTATAGACCGGGCTTCATCGCCTTTATTCCAATGTCAAAGTGAAGCACTGATACATTTCATGGAAGCAGCTGTGCTCTTGTAGTGTCGTGGCTTTACACTATAGGGCCTAGTTTGGCATAGCTGAGGATCTGATCCCCTCTGCACATATAGGGTAACATTACTGCCTATAGCTTACCCAAACCATGAAATTCATATTCATTTTGGGCCCATCCCTATTGCTTCTGATTATTTATTTTGAATTGAAATCAAGTGTGTTCATATGATCCAAGTTACTTTCCAAACAATTGGCTTTTAATTATATCTAATACTCAACTTATGCACTTAATTGGAAAGTATCACTTGTGCACTTAAATGGAAAGTATCACTAAGTGAAAGATAACAAAAATGGTGAGGCATAAAGACTCTTTAAAAAGTCATAAAATACTTTATTAAGTTGCTATTAATGCACTTAAGTTTTACAATTTCTTTTTCATGTTCATAATCTATGCCATCCAAAAAAGTCTTATTCCTTTGACAAGAATCTTAACAGAGTAAGGAATATCAGAACACCCAAATGTTCTTGGACTTGGTCAAAATTAAGTATTTGGGTGTCCATATAATTTTCTAATCTGTTCTTGTAGGACTTAATACAGTTCCAATTTAATGGAATTCGATGAACCGAATCTCACCGTCCTGTACCCGATCCACGGTGTCCACGGAATAAAGTGGTAGCAGTACCAGCTAGTAAAAGCAAGCCCTGAATTATTGAATCCAGAAGTTTATCTTGAATAGAAACCAAAATAACATACTGTGATTTTAATCTTCTGAGCAATAATTTAGAAACTTTAGAAAATAAAAAGAGATAATCTTGGAACCTTTTTAGGCAGGTATGTTGGTCATGTGGAAGACCAGTTTCTCCACTTGTGTGGTTTATTCATCTCTTTCGGAAAAGCTTTAAAATAAAGCTTCTTGGTGAAGTATTGAAGAATCACTAGGCCATCATCCATCCTGGAATAAAGATGTCCCAGCTTTGGATTATGAGCATATCTTGATCACCAGCTTTGAATTTCATATCATTTATCCCCAAAAAAAAAAAAAAAATCCATATAACCCCCTGTCAACTATCCGAAATTCAAATCCATATAACCATTGAAGAATCTATATAAATCCAAATAACCCCTTGATATATTCTCGTTGACAAATGAAAAATATTTTGTTTAGTTAATCCGGCATGGCTGGAAATACAATATAACAAAACCCTCATACAATGTGTTAAAATGCGAAAAATATTATGTAAATAATGATTTTACTCTTCTGGATATGATTTTATAATCCATTCAAAGGGGTTAAATCGTCTTTTACAAATAATAAGGCTTGGACTAGATGCAAATATGTCAAGGAACAACTTCTCAACCTTAGCTTTCTGAGTGCAAAACAGGTGGCCAATGCATTCTTGGAGCGATGAACCTGAAAAGGTCCACTTTTGAGATTTTTAAGTAATTATAGAAAAATAGGTTAGTAGAAATCAAAGGTGTCCTGAACTCGAAATCGTATGAAATTTTTACTAGAGCTAGATATCTATGAGATCTTCAAAAATTGTACTACACCATAACGCATGCTTATTTTTTCATTTTTTCTATTTGTAGACCCTCAAAATGGTGTTTTTTCTATTTTAGTAACTTTTTAGATTTTAAATATCTTTATCATAACAACTTAGATTTAATCTCTATCAATTCTGATGATCCTATAGATTTAATTACAACAAACTTTCATTTTTACTATTTTAGTAATATTTAATTAGTATAAAAGGGAAGATTTATAATCTAGAGTTTTTAGCTTTTAATTAATATAATTCTGAGTTTTATTTCTCTTTTAAAATTGTGGATTTATTTAAAGATCTGAGCGCGTCTTGGATATTTGCTTTACTTTTTCTCGCTACGTTGCTTCCTTTCAACAGGTTTTTGGTTTTGTATAATACTCTTATGTTGGAATTAGTGTTGATGAGGAAACATTTAGTTCCACGCCAACTTATTTATTTCATCTATTGAGAATCACAATGGATTAGAATATCTTAAGTGACAGACTAAAATTGTTTTTTATACTGCTTGGTGTATCATGTAAATGGACACACCACCACTAAATAAGTGATGCATGCAACACATATAATGAATAATACATGACATATGCCACTTAAGCCCCTGTTTGATGTAGAATAGGATTTATTCTTGGATATATATTTATCCGAGCATAAGTGTGTATAAATAAAGATAAAGTTATTTTGTGTTTGGTTGTGTTTGAATTATTCTCGTTGGAAATCGTAAGAATAAATGTTTGTTGTTTGGATAAAATGTGAATAAAGTATGGATACAGATTTATAAAAGATAAAATAGTAATGATAGTTGATTTGACAGGTGATTTATAAGAGGTGATGACAGTTGATTTGACAGTGGACCCACTTATTCTTTGAATGGAATAACCTAGGATAAATTTTATTCTAGGGGTTGATTGGAATCCATATACCAGTTTATTCTAGCACACTTTATCTGGGTTTATCCGAGCTTTCCAAACACAAAATTTTTTTTATCCAAGGTTATCCGAGGTTATCCGGAGCTTATCCGGTATCCAAACGGGGTGTTTTTGAATAAATTAAACCTCAAATTCATCAATGATGGAAATAAACTCATTCATCACACATGATCGTATTCATTTGATGAATATAAAGCCATCTGATTTAACCAAGCAAAAATAAGCACAAAGAAAGGATCCAAATCTCATAACAAAAGGATATGGAGATGATTTTATGAGCTGTCGCTGCATATCTCACAATTTTTTTTTCTTATATATTTTTTAAGTGTGGATGCTTGAGACCTCACAGATATCCTAGATTCAAAGATATCAAGGTATACACGAACATGATTGTCTGTCTTTAGATAAACATCTCAGAAGCAGTAATGCTGTGAACATTGTATTTCATGTCAAACTAACCAATCATGGGGCACTCTCAGAAACTGAATTAACTGGTAATCTCCAACTTCCCAAAATCCTATATAACAATGTAAATATGAAAAAATGGCGTATCAGTAGTGGAAGAAAAGAAGAAGATCCTTATCATTCTTACATAGCATCTTGAATCCACAAAGAAAAACATCAAAGCTTAAATCATTTACTAAAAATCAAAAGGGTTAAGGACACTCCTTTTAGAGTCACTTATAATAGGAGCAGAAGATTAAATTTTTTAAACATAGTATATAAGAACCCTAACCCCCATTTGGGGTGTGACAGAATTATTTGCTTCTGATAGCCATACTGAGATAAATAACAATTCATGCAAAAATAAATAAATTTTTATTTGATTGCCTTTTCTGTTATTCTCATTAGAAAACGTAAAATGACATTTTTGTTATTTATTTCACATTGTATAAATGAATGACGTTTTTGTTGTTTATTTGATTGTTTTTTCTATTATTCTCATTGGAAAACATAAAATGACGTTTTTGTTGTTTATTTCACATTGTATAAAGTGAATATAAGTGATGGATAAGAAATGAATAATAGACAACTATACCACTACATAAATTGTTTGTGTTTGAGAATAATTGTGAAAGATGTTTGTGTGATCTAATAGAGTATGTGACAATTTTTAGAATGTGTGTGAGATTGTTAGGAGAGAGAAATTTCAAAAATGATTGAGAAATATATTTTTATCCATTGACATAGATAAATCTTGATAAGAAATTCTAACATTTTCTTAAAATAATTATTATGTCTTATCCTAGTTTACATAGATATAACTATCAAAGTTTATTATAATAAAAATAAATAACTTCATTTTGACAATTTTCCTTCGTTCCTCATTCCTTGCATATGTTCCACCCCCAACCGGGTAAAAGACTGAATTTCAACTATTAATAATAAAAAAAACAGACTACAATTACTCTATATGACAAACTTATAAAAATATTAAATTATATATATATATATATATATATATATATATATATATATATGGGAGTCGATTAGGTGCGGTTTACGGTCGGTGCGGTGCGCGATCACGGGCCGTCGATCACGGGTCCATCGCATCGGACGGTCGGGTGCGATTCACGTCGACCGTTGGATGCGATGGACTCGCGATCGAACGGCCCACGTCGTAAACCGCACCGATCGCACACCGCACGTAATCGCGACCATATATATATAATATAAAAAACTAACTTTTGAGATCACATCCAAGAAAATTAAAATAGAGAGGTTAACAACTGGACTTCGGACAGTATAATAACAAATATATATATATATATATATATATGCGATTACGTGCGGTGAACGACGGGTGCGTTAGCGATCACGGGTCCATCGCATCGGACGGTCGGGTGCAATTCACGTCGACCGTTGAATGCGATGGACCCGCGATCGGACGGCCGCACCTGCCGTTCGCCGCACTTAATCGCGAACGTGTGTGTGTGTGTGTATATATATATATATATATATATATATATATATATATATATATATATATATATATGAATGATTAGGTGCGGCGGTCGCATGGTGCGGCAGCGATCACGAGCCGTTGATCACGGGTCGATCGCATCGGACGGTCGGGTGCGATTCACGTCGACCGTTGGATGTGATGGACCCGTGATCGCTGCCACACCGTGCGGCCGCCGCACCTAATCACTTGAATATATATATATATATATATATATATATATATATATATATATATATATATTAATATGTAAATATGTTGGGGGGCATCTAATGTCACCTCATTAAGTGAATACCCTATCCCCAAATAAAGTTCCCCCCCTTCCTCTCTCCACCCCAGAAAATAAAAGAGGGGTGGGGTTGCATCTTTATGGGAATAATACAACATTGATCGAAATAGTATCTGTTTGTTTGTTAGACTGTCGTTTTAATCTTCAAAGCAATGATGTAGAACCTTTGAACAATAAAAAGAGAGAATCTTGGGACCTCTGTTTATGAGTGAGGTTGGTGACGAGGAAGCACAGTTTCTCCACTTATATGGTCTATCCATGTATATCAATCTTTCGGAAAGCCTTTTAGGTGAAGCTTTTTGGTGAAGAATTTAGGAACAACTTGGCCATAATCTATCCAATATGGAATCAAAACGTACCAAATTTTGATCATGTGCTTGCATATTATTTTTTTCTTTGTGACTGTTATATTTTTTTTTTTAGAGTTTTTAAGTTTTCAGTTCCTGTAAACATATCCATTTAGGGATTGATCACTCACTTCTTCGTATTTTGATTTTAGTCCCCAGATTATAAGGATATATTCATTTTTAATCCCACCCAGAGACTAAAAAGAAAACCAAATAATTAAGGATAGGTCATTCCAAGGATTAAAAAAGAACATATCATTTAAATCTAGGGACTAAAACTAAAATACGAAGAAGTGATGGACCGATCCCTAAATAGGTATATTTACAGGAGCTGAAAACTAAAAAAAACCCTTTTTTTAAATTAAATTTTCTCGTATTAGTATGAGTATATAAAATTCAAATTTATGATACATCTGCAAATCTACATGATTAATTATTGTTGTTGGTATACCTGAATTTTTATACACGTTAAATTATGGATGTAACTAATAATCAATCGAACTTGCAATATATGGATGATGATGCATCAATGAACACCTATACTGCCATCAATTGACAGGGCTTTCTATATAGAGATATCATCGCATACAATCTAAATAGTCAATTTTTGGTTACTGCTGCAATTCATTTCAACTAAATTTACGTATATATTAACCAATATAAAAATTTACATATATATATTACGGTCTTAACACACTCTCACAGGCAGATTCCATTAAAAAAATTTGCTAAATAAAAATTATACTTTTAGTACTTACATTCATGCTCTGGTTATCGAATTTACAAATCTTATACATATAAATTTTCAAATTAGTTTTAATTATCGTCGCCGCTTTCACACCCAATACAGAAGTGTTGCATGTGATGATAAATAATATATAATATTGTCAGATCTCCATACCTTTGCTATACTACTTATCCTTAAACAGAATCCTATTATCAGGATCAAACATTGAAAATTAACAAGTTACAAGTCATATCCATGATAATCATTATGAATATATATCGAAACACTCTAATAAGGTTTCAAGTATATACATGTTGAAAGCACCACATAACATGAACACATAGGTTAGATTTTCCTAATCAACTAAACCCAACTTTTTTTTTTTTTTTGAAAAACATAGACACTTACCACCATCATATTCATTGAAGAAAGCGAGATTGCAGGTCTAAATGAGGGATGAGAGGATACAACACCGCTATAAAAGAGAAGAGCTACGCAAAATGAACCAGGTTAGTTTCAGCCGTCTCTGACAAGTCCCAGCTTCTTCGCATAATCCATGAGCTTGACGACCTCTTCACTGTCGATATAATGATTATGGTTGAGGTCGGCACGCGCCATGGCACGCCCCGCCTTCCAGCGGGTGAAGTGAAGGCCGAGGACATGCAGAGCCTTTCTGAACTCTCTTTTGCTGATCTTTCCATCCTTGTTCATGTCTACGTCACTTAGCCAATTCTGAAACTGCTTCTCTGTCATTGGGAGAGGAGGGGGAGGGGGATAGTAACCCAAAATATGCATAGGTTTCATTGTAGGGAAATGAAATATTGACTGATCAATGAAATATATATATATATATATATATATATATATATATATATATATATATATACGCGAGCGATTCAGTGCGGGAATGCGGGAATGCGGGAAACGACGTCGATCGTTCGATCACGGGTCCATCGCATCCAACGGTCGAGATGAATCGCACCCGACCGTCCGATGCGATGGACCCGTGATCGACGGCCCTTGATCGCTTCCCGCACGACCGCATTCCCGCACTGAATCGGCTCCCTATATATATATATATATACACACACACACACCATACCTGAGTGATGTAAATCCCAGAAAAACAACTTCTCTCATTTTATTTTAAGTGAAATATAATCCACCACTCAAAATCCATTTAAAACTAAAGCCTACATAAAAAGATATTCCAAAAATAAATTCAAATGTTATATATAAAAAATAACAATCACAAATACGAACTCAATTTAAAAAGTTTGATTTAGTTTTCTTATTAGACACCAAGATAATCAAGAATAATTCATCATTTATTTGAAATAAAATAAATGTCAATATTGTCAATAAAATATAAAAATAAATAACAATTTATATACCACCTCAGAACGTTGTTTTAGATTATTTTGGTAGAAAGTGGTTCTCAAGAACTATTTTATTTAAAAAATATTATTTTAAATTGGTTCAAAACCCTACCAAAAGATTCTCATAAATCTATTTTTATGTTTGGAGAAGCTCCAAAAAAACCAATACAGAGTCATTCATACAAACACTTTATGTCCCCACTTACATTCACATCATCCGCGTATCAAACTCCACAATAATAAAGTGTACGGACCTAAAATAATTAAATTAAAGTCTCCATCCAAACATGTCATCTTAGAACTCAAAATCACACCAACAAAGAACGTCAAAATATCTAAATACATCTACGAAACACACAATAAATCGAAAGAATCAAATAATATAAAAATTAACTCAAAATCTTAATTATATATTGTTGGTTTGTGTTTGGTGAATGGGATGTTAATTTATTCACCACTGACGGCCGCAAAAGATGTAAGAAAACAAAAGAGGTTCAATTAGGGTAAATTGAGGTTTATATATCAAATATATTTTGGAGTTATTCTAAAAAAATCTAAGCTGGACTGGTATTTTTGGGTTTATTGAACAAAATATAGGTTGGATTGTATTGGGGGTTTTCTAATAAAACAAGATTGGTTGGTGTTTGGGGTTCTATTAACAAAATCGGCCTAACCAACCCGTAGGCTTGCCTCTCATGTGAGGGTTTTAATTATAAAATTTAGGTCGGACATGATTAATTGATAGATTGGAATGTTATGATTTGAAAGAGTAACAACAGTAGATAGATGATTTTTTTTTAAAAGAAATTTAAATGTGACGGGTCAATTGACTCCACCACATACAGGGTCCGGATCATCTGCTGAGCTTTTCTCTGTTGTGATCTTGTTGTGTTTTTACCAAAGTACACCACGTAGCATTTAACAAAATGGACGGTTAGAATTCACTTTGGTTTGTATGGTGGGCTCCATTGTTTTTCTCTTCACTTCACACAAGTTACATTTGTTTTTTTGGAACCCCCGCCCCTGAATTTTTCTTCTTCTTTGCTTTCTTTAATAGGTGAAATTTTAATTTTATTTGTTTCGTGTTGGTCCCCAAAGGAGATTAGAATAAAAATCAAATTATGAACAAAAAAAAAAAAATTTCAAATTCAAATAATTTCCTATGGTTTCACACAACCTCACATTTTGAACAAAAATTGATAATTTTTTTTATGTCGTATCTATGTTTACAACTGAGTTACATCACATTTATAATGCTCAATAAAATCAAACTACACCAATAATATATTTCAAGTTAAAACAAAATTACAGAGACATAATACACAATTTCAATCATCATAATAATAGTGAACATAGGGGTGTAACTTGGACTAGTTGAACCTAACCGAAATTTGGGCGGGTCAAGGTTGGGGTTTTAGCTTTCGAGATCAACCTAATCAACATGAACCTAATTTGTGTTGTGTTTGGATTAAGGGTTCGGGTAACCTAAACCAATCCGAACCCAAAATTTTCATATCTAAATAAAATGTTATAAGTAAAATTATAATTTTTTAATGTATATGATAAAATTTGAATTGTACGATTTTTAATTCTTAATTATGTATTTAGATACACACAAAAAAACTTCATTCACAAATAAAAAAATATTTTATTTTTTATTAATGTTCTTTATTTGGGTTGTTAAACAATTAAATATGTGTAATAATGTTTAAATACCAGATAACATAAAATACGAGTAGTCAAGCGATTTTATTTTAAAAAAAAATGTGAAATAAAATTTTTCAAAGTGAAATTTTTGGAAAAATTTCAAGTAGAATTTTTTAAAAATTCACAAGGTGAAAACAAGCAATAGAAGAAAAAAAATTATGGGTAGAGGCATGGATCCTCGAGTGTGAATTGAAGGAGAGAAAAAATGGGGCCCACCATTCAAACAATAAGGAGACGGGATCCAATTAGGATTGGATCCCATCAGTTCAGTTAGTATTGAACTGCACACTTTATTAATTGAATTACACAATGTATAAATCGAACTGTACAATCAATTGTTGGGTATATATTTTATTCTCCTACTGGATACTGATGATACTTATAATTTCATATTTTCTTTAATAGCTGATTGAATTCAATAAGAGAGTGAAATATATACCTAACAATTGGTTGTGCAGTTCGATTTATACATTGTGCAGTTCAATTAAAAAGGTGTGCAGTTCAGTACTGACTGAACTGACCAGATCCAGATCTGACTGGATCCGGTCCCAACAATAAGGTGACTTCTAACCGTTGATTTGGAAATATGACACGTAACATATTTTTATTTTGAGAGAAAACATAGTAGTACCACCGCAGATAGTGCATAGCAGGGGATCTGGACCCCACATTATATGTAGCGCCCGACCTTATCCACGTGACAATAATGTGCATACATACTGATATATCCCATCATTTGGTACTTATATGGAAAAAAAAATATGTTATTATTATAATAAATCAATCATTACGCACTCTTTCTTTATCAGATGATTGTGGGTTCCAGATTGGAAAATATTTAACCCAGAAAAAATATTAAAAAAAGAATATAGGTAAGTTGTAATGGGACAATTACAGTATGCGTTTCAGACAAATAAAATTTTATAAAATATTTATGCATCCCATGATCCTTAGATTTTGAGACTATGTTAAGAGAGGGTGGTTTATTATTTTTCTTATTTAGCATCTTAGATTAATGCCTTTTTTTCCTTCTTATTTATGGCTTTTCCTGATATATATATCACTCAATTTAGGCACTTAAAATTGGAAAGTATCAAGTGAAAGGTTTAACAAAAAAGTTAAGAAGATGATGATAAGGCTGATGCAAATCAAAATGAGGTCATTTCTCCTTTGTATCAATAGACCTTTTATTCGCCTACTGAGATATTGTCACGTAGCCAAGATCTTAATAGATCCGTTGGGGTTGATATGTGAGTTGATCAGGTCCGCACGATGATTATCCCACATTGTCTATCAAATAAAATTATATGCAAGAATTACATATATATATTTTTAAGATAACTGTAATCATATATCTATTCCAATAAATGTAGTAAAATAGACTATATTTGGAAAAAAGAGGAGCCAAAGAAACAACATCACAAAAGAAGAAGAAAAACTGTTGCACAACTGTTTGAATTGGAAACTGGTGTGATGCGTCAAAAGGTTTTACAACTCAAGAATGTTCTTCTTACCGGCCAAAAAATATAGTGTAATTGTGTTCATGACTCACTTGAGGACGTGTTGAGGTTGTGCACGCCCCTTTCATTTAATTACGTGCTCCTAGACCAAGTTGTATGTATCATCAGGTACTCAGTTGACTGTTGACTGGATCAAATGATATGCCCACGACCTAGTGCTGATCAAATGATATGTGAGTCGTGGACAATTGCATGATATACCACGTTGTATCATATCGACTCTTACAACTTATCAGTAGAACTCTTTCACAAGAAACGATACGAAAAATTTTTTATAAATATTTTTTTCCCGAATCGATAGGTGAGCTAAACCCGAATCGAGAGTAAACGATGACGAATGAATTGAATTAGAAATTTTAGTCATATATATATATTTATCGATTTTCAAAACAAACACTACTTCTTCCTCTCTACACGTCTCTGGTTCTTCTTGAGACGCTCGTTTTTCTTGTGCAGTGGTAGTTCTGTAAAATTCGATGCAGAATGATGGGACGAACACCGAGGAGGACGGCCGTCGATCGGATGGAGGGGACGGGGGGACGGCGGAGACGGCGGCGGTGGTCCAGATCGTGATCGTGCAGCAGCAGCCGCAGCCGCTGCCGCCGGAGGCCGAGGCTGTGGTGGCGGTTTCGGAGAATTCGGCGGTGAAAGCCGGGGCGTTGGACGGCGCGGTGTCTGAGAAGGATGAGAAGGCGAAGAAGGTCTGCTTGTCGAGGAGCGAGAGCTATAACGAGCAATGCAGGTATTGCTTTTGAAAGTGGGTGATAAACCCTTCTTTGAGATTTCGCACGAGATTTGATTTCATAAGGTGAGTCGTGATTTTTTTTTAGTTTGCGCGAAATTGGTGCTTTTGGTGTCAGGTGTGGTTTTAATTCTGGCTTGTTATTTGTTGTTAGGGTTTAATTTGGTGAAAAAAATCGAAATTTGATTGAATTACAGGATTGTATTGTCAAAGGTTGATTTGCTTTGACATTTTGCATGCTCAGTATAGATGATGTGAATGACCATTGGGAATTCATGTTTTTTTTTTTTTTTTTGGTTATCTGTTTGTTGTTTGGTTTGAAAGGGAGCTCGGATTGGTACTATGTTGGTTTTTTTTTTTTAATGAGAGGGAGATGCATATTGCTTACAAGGGATGTTCACTTTACTGAAGAACATAGCTTGGGGTCTCTCCAAACTGAGTTGTTTTGGTGGTTGGCATCTCCCTGTTGTGCCACTCATATATCTCTTCTTATTGCAATTAAAATTGTATATCAAGTTTTTCCCATGAATCTAGAGGAGGGAATCAATTATAAGCAAGACTGATTCTTAATATCGTTCATCTCATGTGATGTTGTCGATCCATTCAAATTTCTATTGTAGATAAAATTTGATTTTTTTGTATTGTTTGATTAAATAAACTGCTATTTGTTAAATGTAGTAATTTACTTATAGAAATATTTGGGTTTCTAAATTTGTCCAATATGACAAGTTATTGAAATTTTGAGTGGTGTTGTTTTGTTATTAGTTTTTGGCTAAAATGTAATCAAGTTTGACATGGGCGGACAAATTTAGATTACATTTTAGCCAAAAACTAATAACAAAACGACACCACAACCTAGTGGTGACCGTCGGGTCAAAATAGTGACGTGTTTGTGACACATGTATTAGACCATAAAAAAAATTATATGTAAAATTAATAGAGTAAGTAATAGGGGCAATATTCACTTTTAATCCCCAAAAAAATTTAATTTCATGTTTGACCCTAAGCTATTTTTAATTATAAAACTGGCCCTAGGACAGTTTTGGCCCGGTCTAGATTTTTTTCTTTTTTACATATAAGACTAGACCTGATTGCCAATCAAGTTTCCTATGAAAACATACTTTTTAAATGTTATCCGACTTCAATTTTTAAAATTTTAAATTTATAGATAGATTCAATGGATTCATCATGAATTTTTCTTTGTTATCCATAAAATCTTTATCAAATCTATTAATCAAATATATCCATAAGAAAATTTGAAATTTTAATATTCAAGATTCAAAATTTAAAATTATAATACAGAAGATTCAAAATTTAAAATTAGATAAGATCGAAAATTTAAAATTAATTTTAGATGATTAAAATGATAGATTTACCATGAATTTCTCTATTGCCAATAAATTCAAAATTTAAAATTGCCCTTAAAGATTTTAAATTTTAAATTCAAAATTGCCCTTGAATCTTATCTAATTTAAAATTTTTAATCTTGAATATTAACATTTTAAATTTTCTTATGGATATATTTGATAAATAGATTTGATAAAGATATGGATAGCAAAGAAAAATTCATGGCGATCCTTTAAATGTATCCATATATTTAAAAATTTAATATTGAAGTTGAAGGACATTTAAAAAATGTGTCCATAACAAATCACGGCTTGTTTGTTAAAAATAATAGAAAAAATCGAGGTCAGTGCTAAGGTGGCGGTGGTGATCGGGTCAAAAGCCAGTTTTACAATTAAAACTAGTACGAGGTCAGACATGAAATTAATTGTTTTGGGGGGTTAAAAGTGAAAATTGCCCTAAGGAATACTGGGCACCCAGTGACCCAAATATATTTGTGGACATGGTCAATATGAAGTATTACTTATAAGCATCGGCGACGGGCTGGGCCCGGCCCTTTGACATAGGGCCCAGGCCGTGGGCCTGAACGGGTCTGATAGGACGGGCATTGGATTCAGGCCCATGGGCTCAGATTTTAAACATCTTATTTTTTTGTTTTTTAATTTTAAGTTGTTTATTTGTATATAAATACTAAAATAACACAAAATTGAAGTATAATGTTCAGAAAAAATATTTATATCTACTGAATTTTCAAAAATAAAAATATTAAATGAATTAATTACTTAAAAACTAAATAACTATATGTATCTAACTAGGTTGGCACCTACAAAAATATCAATAATTTATATAATTCAACCACAATTCAAATAAAAATTATATAAAATTACATGTGACGTATTTATTTTGTCCCCCCTAGCCTATGGGCCAGGCCTGGGGGCCAGCCCGTACAAGTCCAATTCGGGCGGGCCTATGGGCCGGGCCCGGCCCTATAATCAAGACCGACCACAGCCCGCCCTGAAAAATGGGCCGGGCTTTCGAGCCTCGAGCTTTTTGGGGAACCCTAATTAGGTGTTCACTTAATTGCTAATCAGTTCTTGTGGGACCCACACAATTCTTTTAGAATGAACCGCACATCCCTGGAATAAAGTTGTAGCAGTCCCAGAGAGTAGAAACCCTGAATTGTTGAGGAGCATATCTTGCATTGATTAGAATCCAAACAAAACAATATATATGTTTGTTTGTTATACATGCTGTGATTTTATTCTTCCAAGCAATAATGTAGAACCTCCAGGTATAATTATATTGATTGAGGTTTGTGATCATGAGGAAGCACAGTTTATTTATGTGCATGGTTATATCAATCACTTTTGGAAACCCTTTCAAGTGAAGCTTTCTGGTGAAGTATTGAAAGATCACTTTGGCCATCCATTGTGGAATAAAGAGGCACTAACTTTGGATCATGAACATATATATCGTGATCACTGATTAATTGTTGTTGGTCTCCATTGAGTTGTTCTTAAGTTGTAACTGATGATCAATTGAACTTGTCATGGATGGTGATACTAGTGAACAACTATATATACTTGCATCAGATAATAACACGGACATAACTTCTTATTTAGATTTTCACATATATACAACCTAAGGTCCTAATGAATAGTAATGTTTTGGGTAATTAATTACTTTATTTCATTTGCATACTAAATTTACCTATATATTACAGTACTCTTAATACACTCTCGCGGACTGATTCTATCAAATCAATTGGGTATTTCTCAGTGATCTTAAATCCTATTAATCTTCAATAAGATTTTTTTATATATAACAATATATATAGTAGTATAGTACTACTTCAGAATTTTTTTTGAGTGTCTGTAATAAACTTCTATTTGTTGAAATGTGTTTTTGGTATTCAATATGGATCGATCTGTTTTGTTTGGATGACTCATCACATTATTTATAATTTAAAAACTCACAACCCACACTCCCACACTATGCTTAGAATATATCTATATAAAAAAAATTAATTATGTACTACATCGTATCTTTTTGTCATATATACTTATCATGCATGTATTATATTCAAATGCACACTCACAAATCACCATACATGAATTTTGACACAACGATCCCTATCAAACAATACTGTAATTAACAAACTAAACGACACCCATAATAACGGTTCTTATTACTGTTATTATGATTACATAGAACCACTTTCAGATTTCAAGTACACACACACACACACATATATATATATAATTAAAAGCACCACATAACATGAACACTGGGCTCTTTCCTACACACACAACAAGCTTGAAAGAGGAGGAAAGCTATATATATATAAAACAGGTTCGTCATTAGATGGTGATCAGCTGCTAATTAATTGACAATCCCCCAGCGATTCTTGGCGTACGCGATGAGCTTCTCTAACTCGTCATTGCCATCGATATAACGATTATGGTTGAGATCACCGTGCGCCATGCCACGCCCCGCCCTCCAGCGGGTGAAGTGGAGGCCGAGGTCATGCAGAGCCTTACGGAGCTCTTCTTTGCTGATCATTCCATCCTTGTTGGTGTCTATGTCATTCAGCCACTGCACAAACTGCTGCTCAGTCATTGGGAGAGGAGGGGGAGGGGGATGGTTGACCCACATTGCAGGGATATAATGAATATGAGAGTTGATTTGGAAGTAGAACTGGCTATGGGCATACTTATATGATTATCAGTGCATGAGAATCAAAGTTGTGCACGGGGGGACCAATTCCAAATGCTTTGAATTGATGCAACCAAAAGATTTGATACGACGGATTAATGGATTGGATTGGATGGCCCCCACGTACATTATCTATTTATTATTCGGTGTTATCGTTGTGAGAAACATGATCCAACACCAATTGAACAAAACAATTTGATTATTCAACGCATTTGTGACCGTCAGATTTTATCACATCAAAATAGAGCATCAATAATTATTGTGATTGAAATATTTTATAATTAAATTATTTAATTAAATGATCGTTAATCACATATAAAGACTTTTAATATGTTATTTTAAAATTATAAGATTTATGATCATGAACGTGTTGAACAATCAAATTGTTCAACTTGTGTTTGATCTAACCCAAACCCCAAGTTATGTACTGAAGATTGACACTTAATTTGTCACTTCCTCCTTAATCTATGCTATTAATAACTACCATTAATCAAAACAGCTAACAAAAAAAATCTTTAATAGCATAGTTTAAAAAAAATTCGTGTTAGCATTGTAATCAAATCACCTTTTGATCCATAGATATACTTTCTGGTCTTGCATTTGAGAAGGTTTAATAAAAAAAACATTAAGAAATTAAAATACGTCAGTTGTAATGGGGCAACTATATACGGTGGGTGCTTTTGACAAATAAAACTTTTACAACATATTTATGCATCCCATGGCACTAGCCTGTTTGGGCCGGACTGTTATGAGAGGACAGTTTATAATGAAAAATGTTATATTAAATCATTTTTATAGTTTAAAAGTCAGATCATATATGTTTTATTTAAAAAAAAATAGTAAACAATATTTAATGATGTATAAATTTTGATAACAAGTGTGTATCGCTCCATTTTGAGTTTAATGAACCTATTTTTAGTAAGTGTAAAAAAAATTTAACGGGATACATACATTGTTTAATTACGTATATCCTTCATTAGATTTCTAATGAGGATATAGGACTACATTTTGAACAGTAAAAAAATGAGTGTAGCAGCGCCTATTTATTATATATTTTTCTTATTTATTGTTTCTAATTTGTTTTTTTTTTCTTCTTATTTATTTGTCTTTATTATTTATAACACCCAATTTAACAATTAATTCGAAGTATATCATTAAGTGAAAAGTTTAACAATAGAAGGGTGAGGCACAAAACCTCTTCAACAAATCATATAATACTGGAATTTTGCAGTCGATGGACAAAAAATTTGCATTTTATGTTTTTCTTTTTTAGAGGCGGATATATAGACGGTTGTTGTCCCAATATTATATTACCGAAATGGCAAAAGTCTGAAATGGCCTGACTGTTATGCGATCCGAATGAGGTCAGCCCAATATCTCTTTTAATTTCTCCTTGAGCTCTGTTACACTCTCGTTCCTTTATTTTTCTGTACCAAATATAGTTTTACATACCTTGTTAGGCTATCCCTTCACTCACTGTAAAAGTATATGTATTTCATTATTAATTTTTTATATTTTCTATTAAAGATTTTATTTAATTCATTTGAATATATATATGTCTTTTTATAAAAACATATTTTATTAGATGAGGTATATAATTTTAAAAAAAAGTTAAAAACGTGTTTTAATTTGCTTTTTTAACCGTAAAATGAACGTAACTGTGTTTTATTTTCCTTTCTCATTTGAGATCTTGTCAAGCATGGTGACGTGCGGAGCTAGCTAGCCAACATTCTGATATAGTCAAGATCCCAATAGACCCATTGGGGTGATAGGTTAGGTGAGAATGCATAGCATGATTAGTCACATTGTCTAGCCAAAAAAAAAGAAAAGGTTAGTATTTGTATACAATTACATATATTATACATATCAAGATGAGTTTTCATGCCGCGAGTTCAACAATAATGGACAACACAAACAATATTTTTATTTTGAGCTTTTGTTTTGCTTCTTCTATCATTCCCTTATTTCCATTCAGCCATGATCTATTTTAATATTTAAAAATAAAAAATGACTATAATTTCTCAAAAAATTAAATAACTTATTCCAGTTACCATTTGTGGTGTTTGAAAAAAATTCACAGCAAGAGAGTGATGTGTTCTCTTCTTGACGCTCCATGTAGCACAGCGGAAAAAAAGAAAAATCAGTGGAAAACTGTTTGAACAAGTTTTTGACACTAAGTTGGGATCACTCAAAATTTTTATTCCTAACAACAAAAATGTGACAAGAATATTATATTATGTATTTTTTCCATGAAAGCATGTTAATTATAAGTTGTATGGCCAATGATAGGCCACCATATGACTTACTATGCAAATGTCTATGGTTCCCTTGAAGTCATGCACGTTCCATTCATTTAGTCACGTGCTCTTAAACCAGGTTGTGTGGATCATCATGGAATCAGTTGATTGGGTTAATTAATATGTGATGAGTGGTGACCGCCAGGTCGCCAACCTTATCCTAATCCTCCTCGTAATCTAAAGACACTCTTCACTGGGCTCGTGTATATGCGCAATAAAATTCTATCTCATAAGATTCGTTAGAACTTAAAATAGTGTCACGTGTTCTTGTCTCGTATCGGATTGCTCTTTATTTTAGCTGCCACACAGATCATGATGACATCAAAAAAGTTTTGAAAACTTATCTAAGGAATATTGCTCGCTTGGTTGCTAATCAGTTATTGTGGGACATATACAATTCTTTTTCAATGGAATCTAATTTACCGAATTTAACCGTCCCAATATTCGGTCAAGGACATTCAAAGGAATAAATTAAAGTTAGTAGGAACCCTGAATTATTGAACCCAGGAGAAATAGTCTGTTAGTTTGTTACACTGTGATTTTATTATATTCTTCAAGTTAAAGTAATAATGTAGAACCTTTGAACATTTAAAAGAGAGTCTTGGGACCTCCCGGAATATATGATTTGAGGTCTGTGATGACGAGGAAGCACAGTTTCTTTTTTTGTGTGGTTTTATGAATCTCTTTTGGAATATCTTTCAAGTGAAGCTTTTTGGCGAAGTGTTGAAAAATCATTTTGTTGGAAATCAGGACAATGGAAGGATACAGAACCGGTGCGGGTGCTTCAAGAATTAACAATGTTGAATGCTTTTAGACAGACTTCTCTCATTCCGGTATGAACCCGAGTACATCAGGGATTGATGGAGTGTTGCATTCAAGATACAATGAAGCCCACTCTTGGTGTTAAGAGCAAAGTGTGTACTCTCTGTCTTAACTTCTTAGAACTCTCTGTTTGAAGGGACTGATGATGCCAACTTGTAATGGAAAAAAAAGAAGATGAGTGGTTGGTGTTCTGTTTTTGTTTTGGATATGAGAGTCTCAATTTATAGGCTAAATGACGCCTTTTGGTTCAAATGAGACATCATTTCATGAATGAGAGTCACAAACAACCAATGTGAGACTAAAGAATATGACCACTTTCATCTTCTAAAGGGAGGATCACTAAATCTCAAATATTTGAATTCAAATTTGAAAATACCCAACACATTTGCCCATCCATTGTGGACTAAAGAGACACTAATTTTGGATTACGAGCATGTATATCTTGATCACTGATTAATTGTTGTTCTTATAAGTTGTAACTAATGATCAATTGAACTTGTCGTGGATGGTGATATTGGTGATCGAACACCTATACTTGCACCAGATAATAAAATGGACATGACTTCTTATTTAGATAACCACACACATGCATATACAATTACTTATGGAGCTCTTCTTTGCTGATCATTCCATCGTTGTTGGTGTCTATGTCATTGAGCCACTTCTTTAACAGCTAGCTCCTTAGTCATTGGGAGATGAGGCGGAGATTTTAGTGAATTGATGCAAACAAATATTTGATATGAGAGTTGATTAATGTAGAACTGGTTGGCATGCATACTTAGCAGTGCAGGAGAATCAAAGGTGTCCATGGAGGGCCCAACTTCTCATGCTTATTAGTGAATTGATGCAAACAAACATTTGATATGATGGATTGAAAGATTGGATGGCCCCACATATGTTCTTTAATTATTCGGCGTTATCCTTGTAAGCATATAGGTGTATGCTCCACGTTATCTGAATTTTTTTTTTAATGATGATCGACACTCGTTCCCTTTCTACCTAATCAATTCCATTGAATAACTATCAATATTGATTAACTATGTTATTCAAAACAATTAATAAAAAATCTTTGAAGTTACCATAATCAAATGTTTCCTCCTCCTCCACTGTAAATTGTTGTGGCTAATTAATCATGGTTAATCAATGGTGATTATTAATGTGACACGTGCCAATCATATGTGTATCGATGTATTCTAAGTACTGATATGAAAAAAAAACTCCAATAAAGGAAAAGATTCAATGTGAAAAAATATTAAATAAAAGAAAATAAGTTAAGTTGTAAAGGGACAATTACGATGTGTGATTTAGGGTGTGTTTGAAAATACAATTTGAAAAAACAGTTTTTGGCTTTATATACAATTTTTGAGGATCTAATAATCATGAGGGTTGTTTTTTTTTTAATCAAGAAATCACGTTTGTTGCTGATAATAAAAACTACTTTTATTGGAATAAACACAGTTTTTTAGATACTTTTTTTTTTTTATAATCATGAGGTAGATTTTGAATTGTTTGAGATTTTAGATTTTAAAAAAGTTAAAAGTAACCCAAAATGGATTGTCAAACAGGGTGAGATAATTTACAAGATATTTAACTCATCCCATGGCCCCAGACCTTGAATTTTGGGAAGGGTAATTTGTTATTTTTTTTTTTTTTTCTGGGTCAATTAATATGTCCACGACCTGATGGCGATCAGCAAGACATTAACAGGATCGGATTAGGTTCAATGGACGTTGAATAATTTGATTGTCCAACACATTCATGACCGTCCAATTTTATGATTTTGAGATACACAAATTAATTGGATCCTAGAAATGAATTAATGTGTAAAATTTAATTGCATTCTAAGTTTAGTTTTAAAATCTTATCAATATCTTATTAGTATCTCAATCACAATAAAGTGAGAAGATCGAACAATCACAGATACGTTGGACAATTCATAATCAATGACACATCAATCTCCTTTTGGACTCGTATGGATGAGGAAGTTACATCTCATAAATTTTTTGTTAAAGCTCAAATTAATACTAATGTGTTCATGACGTGTCATAAAACCTCAAAACATTTTCTCTCACTAGATCTTGACGTCAAAAAAACTTTCATTGAAAACTTATCAATATTATAAGATTTATTTCAGGATATACAGTTATACCAGCATAAATGAGTATAATAAGTGATTTTGTATTTGTTTGTATTTGAATTATTCTCGTTATGAAATGTAATAATAATTTTTTTTTGTTTGGATAAAATGTGAATAAAGTATAGATAAAAATTTATAAAAAGTAAAAAAATGATAATAATTGATTTTGACAGATGATGTAAAAGAAGTGATAACGATCGATTAATAGTGGACCCACATATTCTTTATGTGGAATAACCTAGAATAACTTTAATTTTAAGGATTTGTTAAATTCCATATATCAATTTATACTGATATATATTATCTCAGGATATTCACTGCAATCAAGCACCAAATCACTGCAATCAAGCACCAAATTTTTTTTATTATACTTTATTCCAAATTATTCCGTGGCTATTTCGAATCCTCATTTTTGTGGACTCGGTCAAAATAATGATCTTTTAATGATATGTTCTAGTGGGACCCATACAATTCATTTTGAATGAAATCCAACGGAATCTGACCGTCCCATGTGGCCACCGTCCCATATCCAATGCACGACATCCATGGAATAAAGTTGCATACAGAGATTAGAAAACTAATGCTGCAACTTAAGCGGATTCGGATTGACCTCAACTCGAACTCAATCGTATTCTAAATTATTTAATTCTAATCTGACTCAACCTGATTTTCAATCTGAATTGGACTAACCCAAACTGAACCTGAAATTAAATAAATCAATCTGACCCAACCCGATTTTTAAACATAATGTGCAAATTAAATAAACCAACCCGTAAGATTAGTTATGTTTACATAAAATTTGAACGGTCTAGATTAAAAGCTACAAAATGAACGAATATGATTTTTTTTAACTATTAATTTATGGGTTTGGATTGGGTCAGATTGTGAGTAATGCTAACCGGAATCCAACCCGATTTATGAGTCAACCCAAATTGATCAACCCGAACCCGAACCCGATTTGATCAACCCAATCTATATAAAAATCGGGTTTAACCTGTCAGGTTCGGATTCGAATTCAACCCAACCCAAATTGCAGCCCTAATCTTGATTAGAATCCAAACAAATCAACAATGATGAAATAGTATGTATATGTTTTTGTGGGACCTATACAATTCTTTTTCAATCGAATCCAATAAACCGAATTTAACCGTCCCAATATTCGGTCAAGGACATTCAAAGGAATAAAGTTAGTAGGAACCCTGAATTATTGAACCCAGGAGAAACAGTCTCTGTTGGTTTGTTACTTACACTGTGATTTTATTCTTTAAATTACAGTAATAATATAGAACCTTTTGAACATTAAAAAGAGAGTCTTGGGACCTCCAGGAATATATGATTTGAGGTTTGTGATGACGAGGAAGCACAGTTTCCTTTTTTTATGTGGTTTTATCAATCTCTTTTGGAATATCTTTCAGTGAAGCTTTTTGGCGAAGTGTTGAAAAATCATTTGTCCATCCATTGTGGAATAAAGAGGCACTAATTTTGGATTATGAGCATGTATATCTTGATCACTGATTAATTGTTGTTCTTATAAGTTGTAACTAATGATCAATTGAACTTGTCGTGGATGGTGATATTGGTGATCGAACACCTATACTTGCATCAGATAATAAAATGGACATGACATCTTATTTAGATATCCACACATATATACAACCAAAATAGTCTGTTTTGGTAATTAATTACTTCTCATTTCATTTTCAAACTAAATTTACATATTAATAACAGTCTTAATGCACCCTCGCGCACTGAAACAATCGATTGTGTATTTGTCAGTGATCTTTAAGTACTATTAATCTTTAATAAGATCATGTTTTATATATAACAATATACACTTTTTTTTTCAAATGTTTGGTTATTGAGTTCCCCGTATATCTTGAATAAACTTCTTTTTTTGAATTGTACGTGTTTGGCATTCATATCAATTTAACTTGGATGATCATCACATCATTTATAATTCAAAAACTCTTGCAACACACTGTCACACTAATGCTTAATCAGACTACATCTAAAAAACAATTTAATTGTGTACATCTTTTGATCATGCACACTTACCAATTACCATACATGAACTTTGACACAACGACTCCTATCAAACAAAGCCATACCCATATAACGATTATCATTACTATGATTATATAGAATCACTTTCAGGATTCAAGTACACACACATATATATATAATGAAAAGCACCACATAACATGAACACTGAGCTCTTCCTAATCAACTCCCACGACAAGCTTTAAATAATGAGGAGGGAGAACTATGTAAAACTAAAACAGGTTAAATATAAGATCAGCTGCTAATTAATTGACAATCCCCCAGCGATTCTTGGCGTACGCGATGAGCTTCTCTAACTCGTCATTGCCATCGATATAACGATTATGGTTGAGATCACCGTGCGCCATGCCACGCCCCGCCCTCCAGCGGGTGAAGTGAAGGCCGAGGTCATGCAGAGCCTTACGGAGCTCTTCTTTGCTGATCTTTCCATCCTTGTTGGTGTCTATGTCATTCAGCCACTGCTTAAACTGCTGCTCAGTCATTGGGAGAGGAGGGGGAGGGGGATGGGGAGGGGGAGGGGAGGGGAGTGTCATTGTCATTGCAGGGAAATGAAATATTGAGTGGTGAATATGAGAGTTGATGAATGTAGAACTGGTTTGCATGCGTACTTATATGAGCAGTGCGTCCATGGAGGGCCCCCACACAAGTTCTTTAATTATTCGGCGTTATCCTTGTAAGGATATAGGTGTATGCTCCACGTTATCTGATTTTTTTTTTCAATGATGATTGACACTCATTCCCTTTCTCGCTAATCAATTCCATTGAATAACTATCAATATTGATTAATCAGGTGCCGATCCAACACAATATTTTAGGATGGGTTACATAGCCTAAATTAAATATTTATATAGAATTTTTTTTATATTTGATGTAATTATTTATATACCAAATAATGTGATATTCGAAAGACTTATACATATGAAAAAAAAAATGTCATTAAAGTTGAATACTTTGATTTTGTAAGAATTATTAGAAGTTGCTAGAAAAATAAGAAAAATTATTTTATGGATATAAATTTTCTTTATTGTTCTATTGCAATTAATTCTTAAGATAGTATTTGAATTTCAAAATTTAGAATTGTTAAAATTTATAAGAAGATTGATGTTGTGTTTCGTTGTACGATTGCAAAATTGATTTAGACAAAAGCTGGATTTAAATCTGATTTTGTAAGAAGCTATTTATCAACAGTTTCTAAAAAACTCAGATTTTGAGCACTTTTTCACAAAAATATGTATGCAGCTTTTAGCCTCAATTTTTTGTTTGGAAACAGGTTTGGAAAAAAGAACTTCCTGCAAACTCAAAAGCCGCCTAAACCCGTTTCCAAATGGTCTGGAGTTCGATTTGGTTTATTAGGTTGAGATCTAATTTGTTAGGATACTATTTTGATTTGTTATTAATTTGTTAGATTGATATCTAGTTTGTTAGAAGTATATTTTATGTATAAAATGTAATTTATATAATATGAAATATTAATATTATAATACGTAGCATCAAATATATAAAAAAAAATGCAAAATCTGAGCCGGGCTACAGCCCGGCCCAGCCAACTCGTACGACCGCCAATAACTATGTTAATCAAAATAATTAACAAAAAATCTTTAAAATTACCATAATCAATGCATGCTTGCATGTTTCCTCCTCCACTGTAAATGGTTGTGGCTAATTAATCGTGGTTAATCAATGGTGATTATTAATGTGACACGTGCCAATCATATGTGTATTGATGTATTCTAAGTACTGATCTGAAAGAAAGAAAAAAACTCCTATAATCAGTATATTCAAATCACCTTTTTGGTGGATGTATTTTTTCTTCACTGAATGATCTTGGATTCCATATAGGAAAAGACATGTGAAACAACATTAAATAAAAGAAATTTAGTTGTAAAGGGACAATTACAATATGTGATTTAGGGTGCGTTTGAAAACACAGTTTAAAAAACACCTTTTAACTTTATATATAATTTTTGAGGATGTATTTATGAGGGTTGCTTTTTTTATTAATCAAGGAATTATGTTTGTTGCTGATAACAAAAACTGTTTTTATTGAGATAAACACAGTTTTCAACACTTTTTTTTTGTTATAATAATGAGGGTAAATTTTCAATTGTTTAGAGTTTTAGCTTTTAAATAAATTAAAACAACCCAGAACAGGTTGCCAAACGGGGTGGGATAATTTAGAAGATAGTTAAATCATCCCATGGCCCCTTGGCCTTGAATTTTGGGACTTTGTTAAGTGGGGTAGTTTGTTTGATTTTTTTTTTCTGGGTCAATTAATATGTATATGACCTGATGGCGATCGGCAAGACGCCAACGGGATCGGGTTAGGTCCAACAGACGTTAGATAATTTGATTGTCCAACGCATTTATGACCATCTAATTTTATGATTTTGTGATACATAAATTAGTTAAATCCTAAAATAAAAGGTGTAGAATTTAATTGCATTCTAAGTTTAGTTTAAAAATCTTATAAAGTATCTCAATCATAATAAAATGAGAAGATCAGACGGTCATGGATGCGTTAGACAGTTCAAAATCAATGGCACATTAGTCTCCTTTTGGACTCGTATGGATGAGGAAATTTCATCTCACAAATTTTTTTGCTAAAGCTCAAAATAATACCACGTGTTCATGACACGTGTCATAAAACTTCGAAAATTTTCTCCCACGTTGATCTTGACGTCAGAAAAACTTTCCTTAAACTTAACAATATTATAACACCTAAGCTCATGTTTGGATACAAAATAAGATTTATTTTAAGACATACAGTTATACCAGCATAAATTAATATAATAAGTGATTTTGTATTTGGTTGTATTTTGAATTATTCTCGTTAGAAAACGTAATAATAAAGTTTTTGTTGTTTAGATAGAATGTGAATCAAGTGTGGATAAAAATTTTTAAAACGTAAAAAAATAATGATAATTGATTTTGACAGTTGATGTATAAGAAGAGATGACAATCGATTTAATAGTGAACCTAAATATTCTATAGGTGGAATAACCTAAAATAATTCTAATTCTTTGCTAGAATTCATATACCAGTTTGCATTGATATAAAATATCCTAGGGTATTCACTGCAGACAAATATCAAAAAAATTATTCTGTTTTATACCTGATTATTCCGTGACCTATTTTGTATCGAAACGGAGCTCATTTTCGTGGACTCGGTCAAAATAATGATCTTTTAATTATACGAGTTCTTGTGGGACCCATACAATTCTTTTTGAATGGAATCCAATAAACCAAATCTAACCGTCCCATATCCGATGCACGACATCCATGGAATAAAGTTGCATGCAGAGAGTAGAAATCCTGAATTATTGAACCCAGGAGCATATCTTGATTAGAATCCAAACAAAACAACAATGACCAAATTAGCCTCTGCTGTTTATTTGTTATACTCTGATTTTAATCTTCAAATCATTAATGTAGAACCTCCAGGTATAATTGATTGAGGTTAATTTTGTGATGAGGAAGCACAGTTTCTCTATTATATTTATGTGGTTATATCAATCTCTTTCCTTTCAAGTGAAGCTTTTTGGTGAAGTATTGAAAAATCACTTGGCCATCCACTGTGGAATAAAGAGGCACCAACTTTGGATCATGAGCATATATATCTTGATCACTGATTAATTTTCGTTGGTCTCCATTGAATTGTTCTTATAAGTTGTAACTGATGATCAATTGAACTTTTCATGGATGGTGATACTAGTGGACACCTATACTTGCATCAGATAATAACACGGATATAACTTCCTAGATTTTCTCACACACACACACACACACAACCTGAGGACCTAAATAGTCGTGTTTTGGTAATTAATTACTGCATTTCATTTTAATACTAAATTTACATATCAGTCTTAATAGTTGCACCCTCGCAGGCTGATTCCATCAATTATATTGGGTATTTCTCAACGATCGTAAATCCTAATCTTCAATAAGATTTTTTAAAATATAACAATATATATACAATACTTCAATCTTTTTTTTGAGTGTTTGCAATAAACTTCTATATTTTTTTTGACACGTAATTAATTTCTATTTGTTGAAACGTGTTTTTGGTATTTAATATCTGTTTAGTTGGGATGACTCATCACATTATTTATAATTTAAAAACTCACAACTCCCACACTAATGCTCAAAATATATCTATATAAAAAACAATTTAATTATGTACTACATCGTATCTTTTTGTCATATATACTTATCATGCATGTATTATATTCAAATGCACACTACAAATCACCATACATGAATTTTGACACAACGATCCCTATCAAACAATACTGTAATTAACAAACTAAACGACACCCATAATAACGGTTCTTATTACTGTTATTATGATTACATAGAACCACTTTCAGATTTCAAGTACATATATATTAATTAAAAGCACCACATAACATGAACACTGGGCTCTTTCCTACACACACAACAAACTTGAAAGAGGAGGAAAGCTATATATATAAAACAGGTTCGTCATTAGATGGTGATCAGCTGCTAATTAATTGACAATCCCCCAGCGATTCTTGGCGTACGCGATGAGCTTCTCGACCTCCTCTTCACTGTCGATCTAATGATAGTTGAGGCCGGCACGCGCCATGCCACTCCCCTTCCAGCGGATGAAGTGAAGGCCGAGGTCATGCAGAGCCTTACGGAGCTCTTCTTTGCTGATCATTCCATCCTTGTTGGTGTCTATGTCATTCAGCCACTGCACAAACTGCTGCTCAGTCATTGGGAGAGGAGGGGGAGGGGGAGGGAGAAGGGGCACATACATAGATTTCATGGCAGGGAAAACAAATATTGAATGATCAATATGAGACTTGATGGAAGTAGAACTGGTTAATTGGCAAGCTTATATGGTCAGTGCAGGAGAATCAAAGGTGTCCATGGTGGGCCAACTTACACATGCTTTTAATAGTAAATAAATGTGTTATCCTTGTAAGGATATCGGTGTACGCTCCACGTTTTTTTTTCTATCAGCTGGATAATGATGGTAATTAATAGAGTTTGATGGGTGACACATATTTATTACACATGTGTCCCATTAGTACATTTTATCTACCATTTTTTTTACTTAATAAATGTATTTTTTCTTTACCATATGGTCCTGGTTCGAGATAGGAGAAAATGGTCTTGGTTCGAGATAGGAGAAAATTTAAAAAGAATGGTAATATTATTTAGATATGATCCTTGTAATTAGTGGCACATCGATCCCTCGTTGGACATGTATGCATGAAGAAACTCCATCTCACAAGATCCGTTAAAACTCAAAATGGTGCCACGTGTTTCATGACGCGTGTCAGATTAAGAGTGCTCAGTGTATTTTCCCCCGCACGTGTTAGGGCATCAATCAAAGTTCCTTAGAAACTAATCAATATTTGCAACACCCAAATATCTTTGTGGACTTGGTCAATCAAAATAAAGCATTGGGTGCCCACTTAACTACTTTAGTGCTAGTCCGTTCTTGTGGGACCCTTTATAGTTCTATTTTAATGGAATATAATCCACTCCAATAAACCAAATCTAACCGTCTCGTATCCGATCCACGACATCCACGGAACGGAATAAAGTTTTAGCAGTTAAGAAACCTGAATTATTGATTCCAGGAGCATGTCTTGATTAGAATCCAAACAAAAACAGCAATGATGAAAATAGTGCACGTTTGTTTGTTTGTTTGTTATACTGTGATTTTAATCTTCAAATCATTAATGTATAGAACCTTTGAACAATAAAGAGAGAATCTTGAAACCTTATCTGAGTTAGGAATATGAATATTAGAACACCCAAAGATCTATGTGGACTTGGTCAAAATGAGGTATTTTGGTTGTCCACTTAATCTGCTAATATGTTCTTGTAGGACCCCTGCAATTCTTTCTTTACAGAATCCAATAAGCCGAATCTGTCCGTCCGTATCCAATATTCCACCACATCCTTGGACTAAAGTGGTAGCCGTCCCAGGTAGGAAATCTTACTTATTCAACCTAGATCAAGCATATCTTCATTACAATCCACCTTAATTGTCAGTTATGCTGTAGTTTTAATTTTTAAAGCAATAATGTAGAATTTTGCAACCTCCATGTATGAGTGGGGTTGGTGATGAGGAATCTCTGTTTCTTCATTAATTTATGTGGTTTATCCATCTCCTTTGGAAAACTTTCAACTATTCTGTTGGAGTATTGAAGACTCACTTGACCATCCGTTATGGAATAAAGTGATACCAGACTTATCTTTATCTCACTGACAACCCATCCACATATATACAGTTATAAATCATGTACAAGTTGTAACTGATCTATGATCGATTGAACTTGTCATTGATGCTGATTGCCAATGAACACCATCTACTTCCATCTACGGACGCAACTTCTTATTAGATATCCTCACATCATGTTTTGGCGTGAAATTCATTTCATATAATTAAATTTACATATTACAGTCTTAATTCATCCATCCTCACAGACTGATTCCATCAATTGGGTATTTCTCATCATTCTTTATATAAACCTATTAATCTTCAATAAGATCATGTTTTATGTATCACCAATCAGACTCATAGTCACCGATTATTCTGAAATTCTTTTCAAAGTTTAGAAATATTTAGCTATTGGATGTTTCTCTCTCTCTCTCTCTCTCTCTCTCTCTCTCTCACCTGTATACAAAATAAAAAGTTGTTTCTCAAATTATGTTTATAAATAGTATCTTAAATATATATGTAGCAATTTAATTAATTGGGCTATGTTTATCACATAAGCGTTGATACACTCAGTCCGTGTTGCAGCCCAGTCTGTAGCTCCATAGACTATAACAGAGTAGTACATAATATACAAGATTTTTCGTAGTGTATGATGCAAAAAAAATTTCAATTTTTTCAAAAAAAAAGCTATTGTACGTATCTCATTATATATTTCTTTCATATAATGACATGTATTTCAATGAGAATGTATGAATTTTTTATAAAAAAAATAGTGTAAACTGTAATTGAAGCTACATAAAGGGTGCGCGTGCGCTGGACATATCATTTTCCTCATCACATTTTTCATAATTTTAAAGCTAGCGAGTTGTCTACACACAATGTAAAATAAAAGAGTTGCATATATGTAATGATAAAAGCTAAACAATATTTTAACCATCTCCATTCTTTTATCATATTAGTATCTTAGTCTACCAACGGATATTCATATTCATATCCAAAATAATATCTAAAAAAATATATAGATCTTTTACATTACAATATTTTATTTAAAGGTGACATACGTACTTAAAGATTTGAGGAGGTGCAAATAGAACCACTCTTATTTGAAATATTTGAGAAATCTAACTGAATACGAATATGATTTAATTATCTGAAGATCCGATATCTGAAAATAAAAATTATATATCTAATATTTGAAATATGTAAAAGAATTTAATAATCACTTAGTATAAAACCTAAAATTATAAGTATTCACACAATATATACTTACGTAATTTATCTAAGAAGAAAAACTATGGTAATATTAAAAATATAAATATATTAATATGATAAATTATAACATAATAATATTTGAAATACAGATATTTTTCAGATAAGATACCATTATTATATCCATATGTAATATTTTATTTTAGATACAGATACAGATTTTCGGGTATCCAATAATTTTTTAAATTTTCAGATGCATATTCAAATTAAATTGAATAGGATTTTTTTTCACCCAATTTACATTCATCGAATGAAATGAAAAAAGACCTATAATTAGGATCAAACAACGTAGATAAGCCACACCATGATAATAAAAATTAATCCTATATGGAAACACTTTCGATCAGCTAGGTTTAATTTCAAAGTCGTACTACATGATCACATGAACTCCAATCAACTAAAACTGAGAAAACAGGTTAGTCATTAGTGACGATGGCGACGAGTCTCCCAGTGCTTCTTCGCGTACTCGTAGAGCACGTCGAGTTCCTTATGGCCATCGATGCAATGGTTATGGTTGAGGTCGGCGCGTGCCATGGCATGCCAAACCCTCCAGTGGGTGAAGTGAAGGCCGAGGTCATGCAGAGCCTTCCGGAGCTCTTCCTTGCTTATCTTCCTATCCTTGTTTGTGTCTATGCCGTCCAGCCAACACTTCAAGGACTGCTGGTCCTCCATGGGACTAGAAGGGGCAAACATGAAGAAAAAAACACTTGTGCAGGTCACATAGATCGGACGTTTTGAGACTATTTGAACTTAATTTATATGCTGATGATCGGGTGGACGAGAGAATCAATTGAGTGGGATCCGACGGGGACGAAATTTTCTTTTTTTGAAATTTTCTTTACATAAATATTCTAGGGTTTCTACTTTGAAAACCTTTGACGAGGTCAATATGCTAATGAGAATTAGGGATGGTGGGAGTAGCCCACATCCATGTAGATGAGGAGACTCTGACCATCATTGAGTAGCTAGGAGAATGTTATCTTGCGGGTTAGAATTGATATTTTACCAACTCGTTTCACTTTGTTTCCAATCACTTCCTTTCTTTTCATCTCTCTTTGTAACCGCGCTATTCTGTTTTGATTTTTACCACACCCCGCAAGTTCCTCAAAAAAAAAAAAATCAAAGTTAATTAATAATCATTCTAAGAATAGGAAACTATGTCAGTTTGATAATGTTTTTATTTATTATTGTTTGATTGAATATGTTGTAGATATCCGATATGGAAAAAGATTTATAAAAGATTCGTCCGTGTTTGGACATTGTCTATATGAAATAGAGATGACCAATATAGATATGAGAAAATGAGGTTCTCGATTTAATTTATTAGAGATAATGACAATTGATTTGACATGTACATTTGGAGAAATAATACAATTCGAATGGAGAACCTGTTATACGAATATCAGTTTATTCACATCTATTTTGGTATAACTACACCCATCTATTAATTCTTCTCACCCAAACCGTGTTTTTACTCTTAGTCTTCCCCTATTTTTCCTTATTCTCTCCCTATTCCACCATCCAAACGACACTTAGATCTTATCTTCTCAACAGGAATAAGATTTCGAACCCACAGTGATCATGATATCCCCGTCGTCACGTTGTTCTTAACGGTATCATTGCCTACGTTCATGCTTTAATTTATTCGATGTTATCGTTATGACAATACTTTATGGCCGGAGAATAAATACTTTAAGGCCGGCTTGTCGATGAACAGTGCCAGACTATCTAGGGTCGTTATTTATAGTTTGGACATTATTCAAGAAAAGAAAGTTGGAGAATATATATAATTAAGTTCTCTTTTGTTAGTTCAAGTCGATGTGAGAGAGATCGAGCGCGAGGTATTGATCTTATCAGTTTCGAATTATCAATGAATTAGCATATCTTACAGACCCCACCTTGTTATTACGCGCGTACACATGCTGTTCTTGTAATCTTGTACACAAGAAACTGTAATTTAGTGATTATGATTTACCTACAATGCTACGGATTTTGAAGGATTGAAGTGGGTTTGGTTTAGGCACCGTTTATAAATAAAATGTATAGATAGGATGTCTGATTTAGGTGATTGTTTTCAAATATGTTCTTTTACATTTTAGTTTTTGGTTTCCAATGTTTATCTTTACTTGTTAAAAGTCAACCTGGCCAATCAATAAAATATGTGAAAACATGTGATGGATATATGGAATAAAGAAGCACCGGCCGGCTTTGAATTATTGAACTCGCCCACATATCTCGATCACTGATTCACTGTGATAATTAATGATGTTATGAAACAAAGATTAACCATGATCTTGTTCTTGAAACTCTGTCTTAAGTTCTGAAATGTTAGATGATATAAACTTTGAGGCTCTATCGTTAATCTCCTGTTTGTTGGCATTCTTACATGCTAAACACGTGAGATTATGAGATTTATCTGATGGGTTTCGTGTTCAATGATCAACTATGCTTCCAGAATGTATAAGCCACGGGATGTTAAAATAACATATAGATGGATCATCACAAATTCAATGTTTTATGAGTTTCTCATTTTTAAATTTCAAATGGAATGTCATTATTGATCAAGTTTAATTTCTTATAAATCACAAATTTTTTACATGTTGATCTTAAACTTGAATATTATATTTAAAATCTTAAAAGCTATGGATACCAAAATTTAAAATTGAAATATATAAGAATATGAAAAAATATCTGCTTCCAAATCACGTATCAGGCGCATAATTTAGGCAATACTAAGGTAGCAATGCTGATTAGTTGAAACAGACCAGGGCTACTTTTGCAATTCAACCGGGTCCATAGTCATTCTTGAAATAAAAAAGGGTAAAATGCATCTGCACCCCTGAAATTTATGGAAACATGCATAAAATCCCTCTATATTTTAGAAATACGCAATTACACCCCCCTACTATAATTTAAAAATACGCAATTGAACAATGCAGAAAAGATCTACGTAAAAAAATAAAAATAAAAATAAAAATAAAAATATAATTAATTAGTGATGATGACAAGTCCCTGTCATTAAAATATTTCTCATTAAAATGAAAAAATTAGTTACATGAAATATCATGTTACAACTCAAAATAATATTTTATACTTACCATCCATACATTTAATTTAAAGTAATTAAAAGAATTCTAACATATCAAATTAATCATCCATATATCTTAATTAATATAAATCATCAATACATTTCAAGCAACGATATTTTTTTCATATTATTATTTTCATCATGTTACCATGTGATTTATTAGTAGGGGATATAAATGCATATTTTTAAATTACAAAAGGTGTCTTTTCTGATTTTGCAAACTTGAGAAGGACAAAATATACTTTACCCAATAAAAAATGGAAATGCCCTTAAGGAATTTACACTTATCTCGTATCAAATGAAAACCTTTAAATAGGATCAAACAACGCAGACAAGCCATACACACGATAATAATAATTCCTCTATAAAACCACTTTCAGGTTTCAAGTACTTAATGAAAAGCGTCACATAACTGAACAACACAGAAAAGATCTACGTTAACAAATAAAAATAAAAATAAAAATATAATAATTAGTGACGATGACAAGTCCCTGTCATCCCGTGCCTCATGGTGTAGGGTCCATTTGGATAGGCGTTCTATCCGCGTTTGTGCCCTCGACGCAATAAAACGCTGAGATGCCTATCCAAACAGGCTTTCACGTCCCATCCGCCGCCATCGTGTTGACAATGTAAAAAAAATGGCTTTCCCCGTCACCCCAAAACAATGCTTTTCACAACGCAGGTGGCTATTTCGCTTGAATAAATGGTAAAATGTCAAGTATATCCATAACCATTCAACGAGGGGGGTGGTTGTGTGAGATCAATGAGGGTGTTATGATAAATTCAAGTAGCAGCGGTTGGTAACGCTGAGTTTGGAACCAAATAGCCAGTGCTCTCTTTTGAAGAGCTCACTTAACGCCCAATACTGTTGGTTTGCAATTCAAATGCAGCGTATGACATGCGAAGGTTTTGGGGACACCTATCCAAACAGACCCTTAATCGAAGAGCATGCCGAACTCCTTATCGCCACAATTCTCGAATCTAACCGTCCCATATTCGATCCACGACATCCATGGAATAAATTAAAGTTGTAGCTGTCCCAGATAGAAGAACCATGAATTATTGAACCCAGGAGCTATCTTAACATAATAACCAATGATGAAAGTAGTCTCTGTTTGTTTGTTACACTGTTATTTTAATCTTCAAATCAATAATGTATATAGAACCTTTGAACAATAAGGAAAGAATCTTGAAACCCTATCTGAGTGAGGAATAATATTACAACACCCAAAGATCTTTGTGGACTTGGTCAAAATGAAGTATTGGGTGTCTATTAATCTCCTATGGAAAAAATTTAAATATTCAAAAATTTAAATATTCAAAATTTAAACGCAAGATCTTTGTGGACTGTTTCTCCATTTATGTGGTTTATCCATCTCCTATGGAAAAAATTTAAATATTCAAAATTTTAATATATCCTCACATGCATACAACTTTAATAATCATGGTTTGGTGCAATTCATTTCAAATTACATTTACATATTATAGTTCTTTAATCCACCTTCACAGACTGATTTCAACTATTGGTTCCTATTAGTCTTCAATAGAGTTATGTTTTACATATAACTAATTAATAGAACCATGTTTAGAAAAATTCAGCTATTGGATATCTCTCCCACCTATCTAAAGAATAATCCGTTTTTTTTTGTCAAACTATGCGTTTAACTTAAAAAAAATATAGGTAGCAATTTAAATTAAAATATGGACATCACTTTTTTTTTAATTGAGAAGCTAGCTAGTTGTCGACATGGCCTAATTTAGCAAGAGGATAAGGGGCTGGGTTAAAGAAAAAAATTGGATTAAATCACTTGTTATTCCATATGGCATTAAAAAAAAAGGGATAAACTGTGAACAATTATTTACATTTTGAGATAAAAATGAGAATAGTTTGTTCTAGGTTAAAGATGAAACATACTTTATACTAATTTTTTATCCCTATTTTATAAAATTGGGATAACATTTATGACTACCATTCCAAAAAAAAAAAAAAATGTGTTCCACCAAACAATATTTAATGCCCCATTAATAGAAAAGGTAAATCTGATATTTTTAAAAAAATTTAAAGTTATCCCATATTTGATCAAAATACAAGATTACGAATAAGAATATGAAAAATGAGGATAATAAAAAACATTACCAAATACAAATCTAAATAAAAATAGTGATTTTTATCCCCCATAAATTAGACTGACTTATCCTAAAAATTTATTCTTTTACCAAAAATGTTGCTTGTAATAAGTCAAAAAATATTTTAACTATCTCCATTCTTTTGTCATGAACATATAGTTAACGGATGTGCAATTTTCATTTTTTAACCTCGATCTTTTTTATGTTAAAATTAGATGTGGGCCAGTTTTAATTGCAAATCTTTGATCAGTTTGACCAGAGCGTTGTCACCTCAATGTTAATTTGAATTTTTTTAATCGGAGACGTGAGACATGATTACAAATTAAAGTTTCATGTAAATCACTGATTTTTTACATGTTTTTAAATTTGAATATTATATTTAAAATTTTAAAAACCATGGATGTTAAGATTTATGGATAGATCCATAAAATGTTTAACAAATCCTCCATATCAAATATAGAGAAAAAAAAAAATTTTTCCTCCACCAAATCTATCCATAAATTTCAAATATTAAGATTCAATTTTTTCAAATTATATAAGATATGATGATGCAAAATTTAAAATTATGATAAGATTTAAAATTTAAAATACAGATAAGATTTAAAATTTCATCTTATAAAACAATTATTCCAAATTCAAAATTTAAAATTGAAGTTTGAGAATATAAAAAACAAAATTGCTCACAAATCAAGTCTCAAATGTGATATGCAATCACCTCTTTCACTTAGACCCTGTTTGGATATGATATGCATTTAGGTAGATTTTGCGTTTAAAAAGATAAAGATTCTCGGACGTGGATTTAAACACATTTTTCGCGTTTAGCCTTTCCAACCACTATCTATATTTTTTTGACTAAAAAAATCAAACAATTAAAAAGCTAACAAAATAACGATTTTCAAAAACTGAGTTTTAAACATACGAGTGTTTTAACCTCGCATTCAAATGCACCCTTAATCCAGTTAAGGTGACAAAGATGACTTGTCAAACTGATTGAAAACTAGTTTTGTAATTCAAACCGGTTCATAGTCAATCTTGAAATAAAAAATGAAAACCTTCAATCAGTATCGAAAACAACGCAGACAAGCCATAATAATAATAATAATAATAATACAGGGTTCAAGTACTACATAACAAGAACAGCGGGCTCACCCTAATCAACAACTCCAACAACAAACTCAGAAGAGGAGATCGATCTACGTATCATTAAAAAAAACAGGTTTGACGAGTCCCCCAGTGCATTTTCGCGTAGTTGAAGAACATGTCGAACTCCTTATCTCCATCGATGCAATGGTTATGGTTGAGGTCAGCATGTACCATGGCAATCCAGGCCCTCAAGTGGGTGAAGTGAAAGCCGTGGTCATGCAGTGCCTTCCGGAGCTCATCCTTGCTTATCTTGCCATCCTTGTTGGTGTCTATCCTGTCCAACATCTCCTTCAACTCCTCCTCCGACTTTGGGATATGGAGAAGGGGCCACATAATCACTTAAGAAACTAACTTGTGAAGGTTGCATAGGTTGGACCTTCAGAGTGAATTATATATATAAAACGAAAGAGAATCAAATGAGTGATATCCGATGGGGAGAATTTTTTTTTTTTTTTTTGGTTACATCTTATCTTCTCACTGTGTAGAAGCAAGATGGTCGATAGCGGCCTTGACAAGTGACTTTGTACCAAATTAATATAGTATGCTTAATTTTTTTGAAACATTTAATTTCTGGATATATGAATGAGAAATTGGTGGAAACTTGGCTTTGATCAAGTGACTTTGGACAAAATTAATATAGTATGTTTAATGTTTTAAAACGGCGTTGATTTCTGGATGAATGAGAAATTAGATCCAGAGTACACCTAGCAGGTTGTGTGGATATGATGAAATAATGGATGCTCCACATAAGTACATTCTTTATTCGAGCTTATTGTTGGAAGGACGTATGCCCCACAACATTGCTATAATCAATTCTTAGTTAGCATGTTGGTAGATGTACTTTCTCTTCAACAAGGGCATGGTTCAAGTCTTGAGAGGAGAAGATTAATTAGGAAAAATACTTAACAAGAGAGGGAGTAGGAAATCGGTTGGTTGCAACGGGGGGATATTACAATAACAATACGCGATTTAAACAAATAAATTTTACAACATATTTATGTATCCATGGCCTCTAGTAATAATGGAGATCAGAGTATGGGTTGGAGTTTGGGACTTATTTATTAGGCGTGAAAGATAAACTTTTTAGATCAATGAAATCTCCCTCAAGCTAGACCTTGCTTTGTAACTTTTCAGTGTTGATTTCTCTCTAGCGAATTCTATAATTTATCCAAGTAGATATGTGTGTTATGCATTGTAGAAGCAAATATAACAAATATGAGATTAAAGAAGAACACAAATATACAAAAAGATAAAAATTTAACACAGTTCAACATAAGCATACATTCACGATTTCACAAGGCTTCAAAATATGAGAGAATCCATTAACAGTTGAGAATTATTGAAGAATTTACAAACAAACCTTCTATGGAGTCTCCATCTCTCTTTAACTATCCCACTAATGGACCTCTACGTAATACAAAATAGTCAAGCCAAGTCAAACCGAATTCACATGCATGATTATATCTTCAATCCAATCCCATACAATAAGAGATTTAGGCATCGCAACGGGCCAGATCGGGTCGCAAAAACAGGGCCCAAGCTCACAAGCTTGCCTGGCCAACGGGCCCGGGCCGGTCCGACCCGGGACAAAAAAACAAGTCCGAGCCCGTGGGGCTTTGGGCCACGTGCGGGCCTAACGGGCCACAAAAAAAATTAAAGGACTCCTTCCCCCTCAAAATGTGGGGGGAGGGCACGTGGCTCCCCCTACTGCAACAGCAGAGGGGGCACCCCTCACCCCCTTTTGAATTTAAATGAGGGAGGGACATTCCTTCCCATTCATCTGTTCACATGTCCCTCCTTTTTATTTTCAAATGGGGAGGGTTTCCCTCCCCCTTTTATTTCAAAGGGGGGTGGGTTGAATTGACCTCCGACCTATTCTCCCACGGGTAGGCCTATGGCTGGGCCTATAGACAAGCCTGAATGGGCCGGCCCAGTTCGGGTTGGCCCGTGGTCGGGCCAGTGCCGGGTTTTGAGGCCTCTGGCCGAAAGATGACTCTTACAGGATTACGCCCTATCTTCTTTTTTCTTTTATCCTTCAATACACATGCTGAATTTCTTCCTTGGGAGCACTTTTTTTTTCATTTTTTTTTCCTCTTGCAAATCTCTTTCTTGGGAGCACTGTTTTTTTTCTTTCTTTTTTCCCTTGCAAATTCTATACTGATATTGTCATGGTTCATAATTCTTGAGATCTCGTTCCTCTAGGTAGAGTCTGACACCACTTGTTGTGTATACCGGAAACAAATATAATAAATACGAGATCAAAGAAGAACACAAATACATGAGAAGACAAAATTTAACGTGGTTTGAGATAAGCCTACATCCACCGAGTTTTAGAATACTGGGAATCCACTATGGAGTCAAACACCGGCTTTGAATTATTGATCTTTTGTTTATGTCATGAGTCATCCATATGAGGTGATCCATGTTCACTGATCAACTACGCTACCAAAATGTACAAGAAAATGGGATGATAAAATAACAGACGTTCAATGTTAGATGAGTTTCTTAATTTTAAATCTAAACTTCAAATAGAATGTGAATTTGCAATGGTAAAACGTGAATTTGCAACTTTTGGAATACGATGAAAAGCCTGTTTCAGAATATATAATTCCAACAAACAGTACTGAAAGTCTATTACATTTATTGAAGAATTGTTATAACTGAAGAATAAACAAACTTAAACATGGATTCCCCAACTTCCTCACAAGACCTTCATGGTCTCGTCATCATAGCTAAGAAATCCGCCATGCCCACCACCCCGTCCTGTCAAAGTCAGCCCCCCTCACCATCCTCTCACACTCATCCAAGCTGCAGCTCTCCCCAATCTTCTCCATCACCTCCCTCACCTCTCCGGCCCCGATCCTCCCATCCCCATCCGAGTCAAACATCTTGAACGCTGTCTTAATATCACATTCTGTAACGCCCCTCTTGTGCATGTCCATGAATTCTTTGAAGCTGATGAAGCCATCCAAATCCGTCCCCGCCGCCTTCATGACTTCTTCCACCTCCTTGTCCTTGACGTCCTTCCCCAGCTTCTTAAAAAGCCAGCTGAGCTCCTCGAGAGAGATCTTCCCGTCCTTGTTGGCGTCGATCTTGTCAAATACCTGTCTCATCTCATGTTCTTTTGGCTGGTAAATCTGACCCTGACATGAGATCTGCCTGTCTCGGGCTGAAATCCACCGAACAACAGGTTTCGTGGGGAGCTTCCTCGGGAGCTTCCTCGTCTTCCTCCAGATGTTGTATTGGAGATCGAGAAATCTTGGTGTCACCATTGATCTCGGGTGAGTTGTTCCCTGCAAGGCTGAAGATAAATAATATCAAGGACGTGTACTTGAGCTTACTTGGTTCTGTTGAGATGGGTGCATGCAAGGCAGAACATTCTCTTACAAAGCTTGGAACCTCTGATGCTTGCATGAAAAGTGACACAGCTGTTCAACTCAACAAACAAATAATGGATTTCAGAAACAATAACCATTTTCTCAAGTAACAATTAGATTCTATTTCCTTTCTTCGTTTGTTTCCTCTGCTTTGATAAAAGAATCATTGGATGGCCAAAATGGCAAGTCATACAAAAAGAATATATATTCAACTGTTCCATGGTCTGTCTAGCCCTCATTGCTCAACATTTTTGCCTGTGAAACTTGTAAAAATAAAATACAGCAATGGTAACAACATTAAAAAAATGATATAGACCCTTCTCGATGCATCATTCCTCTCATCCCATGCGTTACATGTTGTGTTATGGTGGCTTTCCATTGTTAGGTCTTCCATCACGTCGATGTCCTTGCGGGCAGTTATCTTTTGGACATAACCTGCAGAGATTATCACCTGAGTTCAGTTCCTTGGGTTCTATGAGAACAGCATCAACTCTATTTACCAGAAATAATCAAATTGAGCAAGAAAGTAAAATTTTGTTTAATGGAGAAAAGGGGGGTAGAAGTATAAATGGAATGTGATTTCTGTGAAAGGTGCCCATGATTACCCCCGGAAAAAAAAAGAGAAAAAAAAGAAGAAAGAAAGAGTGCGCCTTCACAGGACTGGGGATAAAGGGGATGGAAACATAATGGGCATCAAAGGAATCATAGGACAGACTAGAGAGTGCACTAGGTATAATTTATCATTTAAATGTAGGGACTAAAACCTAAATATGAAGAAGTGAGGGATCGATCGCTAAATCCTATAGTTTACGGGGACTTAAAACTAAAAATCCCTAGATATTTTTAACTAGGAAATTCAACCTAAGTGAATTACTGGAAATCTGTATTCATATGATCATTAAAATTAATATCATACAATAACAAGCCAAAATAACTTCTACAATACTCAACGAACATCATATTTTAAATTTTGACCAGACCTATGGATACTTAACATGTTGAATAAATTGCAACCACTGTAATAATCTCATTTTCACAATGTCGAATAAGGGAGGAGGTTGGTGAATAATTTTTGGAACCCAACACATTCAGCTGGGGGAATGATATAGGTACATTTCTATAGATTTCAACAATGACATCATCATATCAAAGACAACAACATTGATGACAACAGAAAAAAAAAGATAACAAGAAACACAAAAAAAAGAGAAAACCAGCAAAACCAGCCAGTCACAGAAGAACATTAAGAATGAATGACCAAAGCCTGTAAATGTATCCAACTTAAGATTGAGATTTCTCAGGAAATCGGATATTAAAAAACAACCACTATTTTCCATATGCCACATTATAGACCATGGAAGGGAACAAAAATAAGAAAATTTCTGAAGGTTCTGTCAAAATACTCCATCTTAGCATTCATTCACAACCCATTTTTCACTCTATAATACCCCAAATATCTTCCCAATAGAATCCACAACAACATTGAGAGAAACTTGGAGAGACTTGCTTACACAGTAGGGCAAAGACTGATTTTTTTTAAATATAGACAAATTTCAGACATATGGAAAAATAATCCACCGACAGTGGACAAGCTAATGTTTAAAATTCACTATAATTATTAACTTTGCATGTGGAATCTAGAGATCCCTCAAGTCTGAGAACTAGATCACGCTCATGTCAGATGCAACTTTTTTTTAAATTCTAGATCTAGTGAACCAAATATGGTTGAGACAGGTAATTAAGTTAATAATTAATACAATGGAGGCTTCAACTAGCTTTTCACAAAACAAAAGGTTAATAATTAATACATCAGTCAGCAAGTTTGATAAAATATAACTTAAAGGGCAATGGCTCTTTGAAATTTTTTTTTTTTTTTTTGAAGGAAAGGTAGAAATTATGGCTCTTTGAAAGTCAAGGTTGATGAGAAAGAATTATGCAACAACAATATTGGTCACTAACTAGAAGCTATATGTCTTTGTATTTTTGGTTTTTCTTTGTCTGTCTAAGCATTCCTGCCTCTTTTGGAATCTCCAATCATAACTTAACAAAGTTCAACATTCAACCAAGAAAAGAAACAATAAATCCAAAAAAGTGCTAATCACCTGATCCTTCAAAGAGACATCCTCAATGACTGGAATCAAGTATCACAGGAAGTCAACAACAACTCATACAAAACAAACCAAACCTAATTATTGCCTACCTCCATATTACACCATAAGTTGGAGAAGAATAGGTTGCAAAAAACAAAATTTCTAGAAACTTGATTTGAGACATACTTCCTTCTCTCAAACAATGCTCTCGCAGCTACCAGAAAAATTAACCTTTGGGTCAAAAAGTTTGACAATGCACTTGAACAAGAGAACATTCACAAAAAATCTCTAACGTTCAATATAACACACTCACACTCAACCAAAAAAGTTCATCCATCCTTTAATTCTACTCCCACCACCATATGCACACACAATACAGTATAGTCACAAATTCACCGTCCCATACGCGAATATTCGCGAACAAACAGCACATCAAAGGCCGCCAAAAGAATCGGCGTTACATTCGCCAAGTTCGGCTGTTCAGCCGAATTTTTAAAAAAGGGACGCAACGGTAATATATGGATTAAATTCGTGGGAATTAAATGTTACAGTTTATAAAGGGGAGGGGGGTGGTTTCATGCTCTAAATTGAGTCGCCGTTCATCTTGTGAGAGGTCTCCGCAACAAATCCACAGCCTCCATCCTTGCATGTATCATGTAAATGCTCTGTTCTTCACTTCTTCTTGACTTCTCTCTCGTGGTGTGATTTTGTTTTCCCTCTTCGGACTGCCCCTTCTTCTTGTGGGTGTGTTTGATTTGTTAAGAGAAGGCAATATAGATCGTGAATGGGTTGTGCTTAGAGTTTATGTGGGTGTTATTTAAAGACATTGGTTATTTGTTTGTTTTGTTTATTTGTCTTATATTGGACAAACAATAGTCTGACCAACTAAAAACTAATTTTAAAACATTTAAAAACAATATGGTCATGCATACTTAGGCACTTTGAATATGGATTCCACTGCTCACCAAAGGGCACTTAATTTTTTGATATTTTATAAAGATATTTTAATTTAGAGATTATGTTTATATGATATTTTATGATTATGACATCTTAAAAATACACATAATGTTATGTTTATTTTATGTTTATTTGTATATTTGATTTATGTTATATATATATACACACACACACACTGTTTTTATGTTCCCAAATTTTTTCAAATTTTTTCCCGTATCTTTTCCCGAATAATCTGAATCGAACTGAACAAAACCCTTACCAAATTACCACCGAACCCCGAATTTGTGACTAAATACAGCCATCAAAAGGAAGAATTATATATATAGAGGATCTTTTGTAAGGTATAGTTAATCGAAGTTCCACAATTATATCAGTTAGTCAATTCAAATTATTCATCAAGGTAAAAATTGTTAACATGTATGGTGGAAACTGGAAACATATTATTGACTATTCTAAATTAAAATGGTTTCAGTTATGGGACAGGCTCCTCACACAAAAAAGAAATGTTCAGATTAACTGCTTATCAAGGAAACAATATATAACTCAATTCATTTACCACTGTGAATTAAAAGAATTTGTATGCTGAAATTGAAACGATCAATTAATGGTGATCCTATATATTTCAATTACACTCTCAATCCAAATATTGAACTTTCAGGATTCAACTCCCAACAACTCATCAATCATCAAAGTCAAAACCAAAGCTTGCAACACACAACTTTGCTTTCCCAAAATGAAGCATATGAATCAATCCAGATTCATCATGGATTTCAGAAGAAAACAATATTGACCTCTACATAAATATTTGAAACCAAAAAAACACATTCCGCTAGGCAAAAGCAATTAGCTTCATATGAGTCCTTCATCGTGTCATATTACCTTTTCCTCACAAAGAACCCGTAATCTGATCCACCTTTTAAGGAAAATACATTTCCTTCTATTAAAACACACAACCCAATAATATCATTCCGAATGAAAATTATTAGATCCTACCCGCATTTTATGCTTCACATTAACAAAAAAATTCTTTTCCTCTTAAAAAAAATTCCTTTTCCTCTCACACATTAAAAACTAATTGGACTCTATCAGCAACCCAAGAACCACGAACACTAAATTTTCCATACTACAATATTTCATTGATAATAAATAAGCACCAACCACATATTTACCACACACACATTATAATCCACAAAGGGGAACACCATAACATATTCAAATGAAATGCAAAGAACATTTGAGAGGATACCTATACCAAGGCATGGCACGCATTTGCAGATGATTTCTCGACCCCTCTTATTATAATAGCTAACAAACCCTGACCCCTGGCAACTCCTACACTTCCCCGTCCACTCGTAAACCACTTCCTTGCAATCCTAAACAACAAAAAAACACAATAAAAAACCAATATTTCAATCCAAATAAGCTCAAACACCAAAGACAAAAGATTCACACTCAACAGACCTCGATTTGGGGATCGCAACGGAGCCGCTTATCAATCTCATCGGCCGATACCGGCGAACAGTCCGGGTACGCCATTGGGAGGGGGAGCGCGTCGGTGTCATCGGTGAGGTAGCTCTCCCTGTCCTTAGACCACCTCTCCTTCGCATTCGCTTTGACGGCCGCGCCACGGTCGTCCGATTCGAGGACGGGATCGACGGACGAGGGGATCGGCGGGCGGAACCAGTTGGAGGGGGAGGGGATAGGGAGGGCGGCGGCGCGGAAGCGCAGGGTGGGTGGAGGCGGCGGAGGCGGACGACGGCGGGAGGGGAGGGGGAAGACGGGACGGGGGATCGTTAGGGACATTTAGGATTTAGGGTTTGGCGGGAAGGGCATTATGGTGACCTAAATCTGCAGAGGAACAATTTTGGTGTGGGCGGTGCTTGTAAACACGCCCCTTAGCCCTCAGATTAGGGTGGTAAATGAGTCGAACGAGTCGAGCTTTGACATGTTCAAGCTCGACTCGTTTATAAATGAGCTGAGCAGAGCCAAGCTGAGCCGAGCTCACGAGCCTCAACGAGCTTAGCGTTCTTCTTCATTTTAGGGATTTTTGGGGGTTTAAAATAAAATTTTAGCCTAAATGAGTCAAGTTTATGACTTAAACGAGTATAACTTTGTATTGATTTAATGTTCTGATTTTATAAAGGAGTTTAGTTAAGTTTCAACTAAGTTTTTATAACACAAACGATTCGAGTTTGAACATAAAATGAAGTTTGATCCAGGTTCCGAGCCTAGCTGAGCTTTAAAAATTGTTCAAGCTCGCTCATTTATTTAATTGAACATGAGCCTGAACGAGCTCAAACCAAGCTGAGCCCGAGCGACTTAGTTCATTTACCGGCCCTACCACAGATAGTGAAGAATAGTTGAGAATAAAACCGGAAAGGGATTTAGTTATGATAAAATATATAAGAATAAGTTTGTATTAGTATTTCAGGTGCCACTGAAATTGTATTATACTGTTCAATTCATTCCACTAGTAGTATAAAAATGGCTCATATGTCAAATCATTTATTATCATATTTGTTTAATCAAAAGACTTACATACTAAATCAATTTTTTTTATCTTTTATAGATTAATTTTTTATTTTTTATCCACAATTTATTCATTATCAATCAAACAACTCAATAAGAATAACTAAAAATGCAATCAAACAAAAAATAGACTAAAATAGTTATCTATATCAAAATCATATTTGTTTAAATATCTATTTAAAGTTGTACACCCTTCAATATTAAAACATCAAAATAAATTATTTTTGTCATGCCGGAAGAGGAGGAGATTTGGTTGGAATATTTGGAAATGACTTCTTCTTCATCAAATAATGAATTAAGTATAAAAAAATTTATGTTTTGTGTTGTGAAAAGGACTTAAAATGAAATAAAAAAAAATATTCAGGGTTTAAGGGTTTCGAATTGAGTGGCTGTATTTGAACAATAGACTTCATAGTGGTGTTATAAATTTGATTATTTGATTGGAACATATTGTGAATTTTTTTTTAAACGGTCATGTGTCTTGTTTGAAAAATATTTTTTTATGTTGTGATAATTTTTCTATATTGATCATGTATATTTGAACAAAATTATTTAAATTTAAGTTATAATTAAACATTTACTAATTTAGGATTTAGTATGTATGGTTCTTAAATGGGCACCGATATTTCCACCCACTCAGTTATTCACCCCACCCTGCTTAAAAGACAACAATGTGATTTTTTTTAGAGGTGAGCACACCCCGACCTAACCCACCCCATCTGAACTTAACCCACCCCTTGTTTTATTGTTATATTCACAAGGTTCGATCACAGAGACTTAAGACGCTGTTTGTAACCGGTTTGACTTTGTGAAATCGTCAAAAATATCAATCAAACAAAGGCCCCCTCTGTAACCCGTTTATTGTGATTTATTCCCAGGTCGACTTTACAGGGGCCTAGACTAAGACAAACCCTTTCGATGAAGTATCCCAGATCGTCATATCATAAAGATATGACCCTCTCTGTAACTTCGACATGTGAAGTGTCATTTATATCCCAACTCGATTTCAGAGGGTACGGGTCAACGACTTAAGACCCACTTTGTAACCCGGACTTGGTGAAGTCGTTAATATCAGGTATTCACAGAGCCGTACTGCATAAAATCTAGGCTTTGATGAGTTGAGAACACCATAACACGTGAACACATTATATTTATAAAATATCTTCAAAACTCATGCATACAAAACACATTTGTTTTGAAGCATGTCAAAAACTCATACCAAACCCAAAATATTATTATTATCAATACCCATACAACATTGTGTCTATAATCGACCAAGATTTCGTTTGTTTTTTGTCCCCCTGGGAAAGGTTCTTTCAAACTATCTGCATCTATCTCTAAATTGACTGGTCTGTGTGTATCTTCTTCTTGCACTCGTCTTCCTCTACCTATGGCCTATTTGCTTCCTCTTCTACAATCACTTGTTCAACAAATGAAATGTTTGAACTTGAAGGTACATCACTGCCAAATCTTCGAGTTGACATCTTTGATGCGATGATGTTTGTGGAATGCATAGTTTTGTAGTCATGCTGTACAAAAAATAAGAAGATTGTCATAATCAATATGAAATGAATATTGAATAAGTCAATCATACAAATCATTTACTAAAAAACACATTATAAATCACCCAATATTTTTAATTATCTAGCAAATATATGGTCAAATATAAGAGGTAAATTTAAACTCATTATTCACAAACCACCTAATACATAACACTATACCCTATTTTTTCATTCTTTGTCATAACCAATACACAAAAAATATCAATCATTCAATGATACTTCCTTTAGAAAAAAAATAAAAAGGTAAAAAATCAACTTCATCCAACTAAACCCAAAACACATACTAAACCCACATTAAATTCATTTGTTCGAAACACCTATAAAATACATGTGTTTCAAAACATCTCAAGAACCCATATTAAACCCAAAACACTATCATAGTCGTCTCATTGTATCCCGTGATCGGATTGAATTTTTTGGGATTATTTGATCATGCCCAAGCTGTCGGAGTACCTTGTCTAGCATGTATGGCTCGAAGATAAGATTAATACACAAACACCCTTTGAAGAAGACATAATCTAGGAGTGGGCTACGATATTGAATAATACGATATAGATCAAACTCTACCTGCACTCATTTGAAAAACTAAAGTTATTTACATTCATAATATAAAACGAATAGAAATATTTTAGGACCACTTTCACTTCATATTGCATTAAAGTTTTCATTCTTTCAATTACCCTACTAATTTCAATGTCAAACATCCATGCATTTTTTTTAACTTCTTAGGTATTATCAAAAGTATTTTATCTAGCAAAAATTCACATTAACTTATTCATACCAACTGATCCAACTCAATCCAATTCTCAATAAATGTGTAATTCACTATTGGTGTATTGATAAATAATGTACCAATAATATTCAATCACTTATCACTATAAATCTCTCTCAATCAACTGATGTAAGTAAACATTATCCATGGCCAATTCATGAATTATTTGGAATATAAAAAAATGTCTATCATAGAATTAGGGTTAAGTTTGCTATTAAAAAAATGGTTTCAAGAAATACATTAAGAAACAAAGGTCATTGAAATTTAAAGTGAAAGCAACATTGATTATTTTATTCAAATTTAAAAATAGTAAACATTACTCTTTACCAATTTATGAACCATGTAGAATATAAAAATATCTATCCTATAACTAGGGTTAGGTTTACTAAAAAAATGTTCAAGACGGCAAAGGGATAACATTGAAATCTAAGATGAAACCTATCTTGAAATCCAAGGGGATAACATTTGCATATTTATTACAAATGGATAATATTGAAATGAAAACACTACCTTGATGGATGAGTGTGTTGTGCACGAAAATGGAGAACGGCCGGAGGGGAGCACATTTGAGCAAACGAATCGGCGATAGGTGGAGCTAGAGGGAGAGCATCGACGGCGGATGGAGCCAAAGAGGGGCCAAAAGAGGAGATGGAGAAGAACAAGAGGGAGGGAGAGCAAATGAAGAGAGAGAGAGTTGTAAAAAAATGCTTGGGGTGAGATTGTGAAGCAAATCATTATATATATATATTGGGGGTGGGTTAGAAAACCTTAAAAATTTGTTGGGGTGGGGAAGAAAACGGGGTGGGTTAGAAAAGACAAGGGGTGGTAATAGTCGTGCCCTTCTTAAATTAAGTGTTCAAAATATAAGGAACATGCAACCAAGAGGAGTGGACTTATGAATTTGAAGGGCTCAAACAGAGGTACACTTTCAATCATCTCATTAATGGGATAATATTAAGTACATTTCCTTTTTCAGTCTAAATTTCAGTTTACATAGATTTTAAATTTTTAAAAAATAGTATACCTCATTTAATAAAGTATATGCTTTTATAAAAAATGAAACATATATTTCAATGAATTGCATAAATACATTTATAAAATGTGAAAAATTTCTATCAAAGCATATATATCGTTAATGTAGTATATGCTCTGGTGGTTTATTTTATGGACGCATATGAGACTGAAAAAAATTATGTGTAACAGCACTAAGCGCTAAAATTCTCAGTCTGTTTTATAGCCTGTTTTACAGCCATATATACTATTATAGTGTATAAAGTAAATAAATTTGACATTTTTTAACATGAAAAAATATACTAATGTATTTTAATATATATTTTATTTTATATAAGAGCGTGTACTTCAATAGGAGAGTATGCGATTCAAAAAAAAAAAACCCGGTGTGAACTGCAATTAAGACTACAAAGTGGGTGGACATATCATTTTCCTCCATGTAAGGGGGTGTGAACTGCAATTAGGGCTGAAGGGGGTGGACATATCATTTCCCTCCATGCGGATCCCCATTAGGTCCATAAGCGAAGGCCCATCTAAACCGGGCCCGTCCTATAAATACTTCCTAAAAAATATTTTTTTGTCCATCTTTCGCGTGAATTACACGATGGATTCCACCGCCCCTCCCAACCCCTTCGTCTCCATCCCCTCCCTCCTCCACCGCCACCTCTCCCGCTTCGCCTCCGACGTCTCCGCCCGCATCGACCACTCCCGCCGCCTCCTCTTCCCCCCCGCGTCACCATCGCCGAAGCCGAGGTCCTCTCCTCCGCCCTTCGCCTCTTCCAGTGCGGGATTCCCGAGGCACGCCTTCGACGTCGCCCTGAGCACGGATTACGTGGCGAGGACACTGTCGGGGACGTCGGTGTACACCGTCAGCAACTCCAACAACGAGTTCGTCCTGATCTCCGACCCCGACGGCATCAAGTCCCTCGGTCTCCTCTGCTTCCGCCAGGAGGACGCCGAGGCCCTCCTCGCTCAGGTTCTTCTCCTCCTCTCTTTCGTCTCTTCGTTTCCAATTTCAATTTTATCTTATTTGGGGGGATCGCTCGCACAGGTTCAGTTGCGGCAGCCGATTTTAGGGAAGGGGGCGAGAGTCGTCCCCATTACGCTCGATCAGGTTTTTTTTCATCTAGATGCAAGGACACCATATTCCATAAAAAAATGAACTTTTTTATTTATTTATTTTTTTAATTTTGTGTGTTTGCTTAATTTATGTTACTGACTGAGTTTTGTGTGATGCATGCATAAACATTCAAATGTCTGATGTGAGAATTGAATTATTTATGTCATTCGAATTTTTGTTGTCAATGTCTCTTATGGGTTAACATGCATTTGCAATGTATTTACCTCACTTAAATTGTTTCCATTTTGCAGGTGTATATGCTGAAAGTTGAAGGGATTGCGTTTCGGTTTCTACCGGATCCTACTCAGATAAGGAATGCTTTAGAGGTTTGATTTTGAAGTCTTTGTATATGTTTTAGATTTTTCGGAATTTTTTGTTGACTGATGTATCATGATTGTCAGATATTTATCTGACTTTTAACTGTCTAGACTTCATATAGTAATTTGGGTTAGTTTCTTATTGGATGTTATTGGAGTTTCGCTTAGCAAATTGGAATCTCATCAAATTTTCGGTTCATTTGGGTTTGTGCTACATGGATGCACAAATGGACATGTTTATAAATCATCCATGGGTGATATGTGATTGTTCTTGGTTTGAGTAAATGGCTCATCTGATTTTTCATTCTTTTATACTATTCTCCTGTACAATTTGGATAATTAACAGTTGTGCACGAGTCTGCTTCTCTATTTCTTCTCTTGTGGCTGTGTGGACATATTAGCCAAAAGATGATAAAAAAGATGCAAGGTGGCGAGGCTTTGTTTTCTTTTCCTTTGTGTTTTTTTCTTTCGTATGCTCTTTCGGCACCATCTCTCTCAACTTTCTGGTTATACATTTCTAGGTGTCAGACCTTTTTTGAATTTGTGATACTCCATCTTTTAGGTTTATGCCAGAACTTGCTTTGGAACACTTTCAAAGGGAAGCAGTCAGCATGTGGATAACACGTTGTCATCTAGATAGAGTTTAAAGGAAGAAATTGAAGGCTAATTGATAATTTAAATGGTGTCATTGACATTTGACCCTAATTTTAATGGAGTTCATCTACATGTAGCCTGAAAGAGAGTTTGAGCGGAAGGCAGGCATAAGTGGGATCCCAATTGGATTTACACCTGAGAGTGTGAGAAGTTGTGAGATTCTTGAGCAGGGGTATGAAGTAGTACAAGAGGATATCCATAAAACATATTAAAAACAGAAAAGCAATCAGTTTTTAATCTCTTTTTGTGTTGCACATGATATATTATTGCTTCTTTAGGGCTCATACAATTCTGAATCCTAATTTGATTTCCAGTGTCTCACTTTTTATTATTTATGGAGTTTGTAATACGTCTGAGATGCAGATTGTTCATTCGTCAGTCTTTAATCCATCCCACTAGTTCTTATTGTGGGTGACAGATTGCAAGTTATACTCTTTTTGGTTGATCTTGATTTAGTTATCTAATGTGAATGATCACATGTTTAGAAGCTTTCTCATAACAGATTGCAAGTTATACTCTTTTTGGTTGATCTTGATTTAGTTATCTAATGTGAATGATCACATGTTTAGAAGCTTTCTCATAACTCTTTGGTTTGCAGCTCAAATCTGTGGATCAGACACGCGGTTTTGATGGAGTTCCTGTGTTTCAGGTTTGTCTATTATGACCTGTTAGTTCAGAAATTAGGAACTCCGCTCTAGTAGGGCCATGAAATTTTATTAGCTATTGCACACATAAAAATGGTGAGCTTATTTATTTCTGTTCTGGTAGTATGAGCTTCCATAGCACAAATTTCAATGATATTGTCCACTTTTTCTGTACTCTTCTCTTACTGTCATGCCTTTGTGACTTGGTATATTTTTTAATCCATAATGCAGTCTGATCTCTTGGTTGTGAAGAAGAAAAACAAGCGCTATTGTCCCATATACTTTCAAAAGGTTTGTTGGATTTGGTTGTATCCTAATAGTCCACTCCGTTTACAAACAGTCACTAGGCTGCAATATAACTGTTCATGTCTTTTTACACAGGAAGATATAGAGCAAGAGCTCCGGGCCTCAAAGGCATCGAAATCAGGACTTTCTCAACATATTATGGTATTGTTGACATATATCTTCCCATGTATGATATTCGTACAAGTTGCCTTGAGTCATTAATATACATTACAGCAATGCTGGTGGAAGTCCAAAAAAGTATAGAAGAGCACGTTAATCTTTGTGAGACTTAACAACAGTTGATACATTTATCCATGACTCAAAACACACAATAGTCAATCTACAATTGATTTTTATAATTCAAAAATTATAGATTTTGAAAATTTTACAATTGAAAATTTTGAATATCTTAAAATTACAATGATGAAATAGTTTAAAAAATGTCACTTGAATTTACAGGATTGAATTTTTACTCTTTATCATGTCAGGAGCTTATTCTCAACCCAAACTTGATTGGCCCAAGCTGATTTCGAAAAATGCAGTGTTAAAAGGATAATAGAGAGTCATTGTTGGTAAGATAACGCAAATGTGATTCTGACATTGTGAATGATGAATTTGGATAGTCTGCGGAAAACTTAATTCTACTTGAGGTTACAGATGGATTCAATAGTTGACGTATGCCATATTATGAGGAATTTTTGTTTACGTGGGATAGAGACTTGTTCAAACACCCATGCCCCAGTTGTCAAATGTTCCTGTTGGTACCATTAAACCATCAAGTCTTGGGCAGTGAATCTGCTCATATATATAACATCTAGATAGAAAATAAAGTGAACCATAGATTTTTTAGTCACGGATTAAGATGTTTCATTGCCATGTTTTGGAGGCTTAATCATCATGGGTAAATTTTTTAATAATTATAAGTATCAAGTTTGTAAATTCTAAAAACAATATCCAATATGACAAGCCTCTTCAAACCAATCAAAATGAAGTTAGATGATGATGTCATTTTTATTCAAATAAATAGCTTTTTGTGTTACATGAGAAAAAAGAATAAAAATTTAGAAATTCATTTAGATTGTTAAAATGTAAGAAGTGAAGCAGTATATCAACTATAACCCTACTTATGTGACGATCCAACCTACTTATGTGACTATCCAATTAATTCAACTAAATTGAATCTTTGATGAACAAGTAGTAAAGGATCTAAGAAAAGCTTTCAGCAAAAACTGGAAAATTGCTGAACTAAGTTTTGAAGTAAGGTCAATAGTAGTGGTGTGAACATTCAAGCTGACTATGTTGGTCAAATACACCCAAATTTCTTGCTCTCTGTGATGTTAATGTTTCTGTTCCACCACAGGTTGGGAGCTTAGAAGATGTTCTGAAAAAGATGGAGGTAAGAAATGCCCTCTTGTGAATTATGAACGCTAATTGACCATGAAGTGGTAAATTAATTTTTGTTGATCGCAGATTAACAGCAAGAATTCTGGATGGGAAGATCTCATTTTCATCCCCCCTGGTAAAAGTTACTCCCAGCACTTAAAAGAGGTACCTGCGTGATGCTTTGGGCATTCAATTTTGATAGATGTTACAAAGAGATTCCAAGACAGGACTGTTGTTACTAATGTTCTCTACCTCCAAGTAAAATCAGGTCAGGTGAATTTTGGATTTTGTTTCTTCATTCTTGGTATTGAGGAAGATTGTCTTGAGAGTTGAATTTTTTGATATTCAGATATTGTTGGAACAGGAGAAAGTTCCTATGAGGGGTTACCATAGGAACTTCCCGACTAATGCGAGAATAGGTCATTAAAATGTAAACCATGTTATTTAAGGGAGCAGATAGTATTTTGTCTGTACAGCCAAAACATTTTCTGCTACTGGTTCTGTAAAGACAATGTTATTTATCATAACATTTTTTTTATTATCGAAAATGCCGTTTTATTTGATCTACATGAGGCGTGTGAAGTTGGATTCTCATCATATGGTGTATGAATTAATGCAACTATATCCCTTGCCTATCATCTATCTGAAGTTCTGAACAACTGAGTGATATATACTTTGCCTTGATTCTTAAATCACATCTTGCATTCTGTCATCATATATTCATGTCTCAATTTAGTGTATTCTACACCTCTCTCTTTCCTTTTCCATGCGAATATGCAATTGATATATTCATTCATTCATTTTTCATGTCAGAGAAATTCATTTGAATGGAAAGTTGTGAAAGGATTTGGAATTGATAATTGCCTAACCATTATTATTGGGCCTAAATCTCCTGCTGTATGGGACCCAGATTTTTGGGCTTCAGCGTGAACCAGGCTAATTATTGGGATCTCATGATTCGGACGTCCATCTAACGTTCAATCCATGGGGTCCCTTTATTTGCACCCCTCAAGATCCTTTGATTTGCACACCCATTTCAATATCAAAATTCATTTAAACATTCCTTGTATGTAAATGTTTTTCTTTTTCTTGCACATTTCCCTCGTTTGAAACACATCTTCCATCTTTCATTTATTAGTGAAACTCTAGACCCCATCTTGCGAAACCCTAATCCTATCGTCTCACCAGGTTTCTCTCTCCTTTGGTGTCCCAAAATTGTTGTCAGAATTCGCCTCTCCTCATCATCGACAAATGTTTGGAGATGAAAGAGTGCAAATGAAAGAGGGTTTTGTAAAGGGATTTGAAATGATGGTATAATTATCGGTGGATGTTTGGAAATGAGAGTACAAATGAAAGGGTTTTTTTAAATGGATTTGAAAAGATGGCATAGGGTGGTTAAATTAGAGGGTGTGTAAATCAGTCAGATATGATTGGATTTTATATTTCTACCATTCATATGAGAGTGCTATCTCAATTTAAATGAATTGACCGGGTCGCAAATAAGTCACACCAACCCATGTTTTCATGATTTTGAACCTGAGGAGTTGGAATTTTAGTATTAGATTAGACACGTCAAAATCCAGCCAATAACACTTAACTATTGATAAAACTTTAGTACAAATAAATATTATCGGGTGCTTCTCGATTTGCTGATGTCAATAAATTGTAGACACGTATGTTGTCACATTACACAATAGTTTATTTGTACATATAAAGGAAATCAACCACCCAGTTGATTAGCTTGGATGATGTAATGTACACTAAATCCAAACTGTCCTTGCAAGCTTATAGTATATAGTTGGAGGCTTATAGTATATAGTTGGAGGCGACTCCTTGCACGACTGAGTAACTCTCTCGATCTCTTTCAATATTTATTTGTTTCTCTTGAAAGTTGTTGAAACTAAAATTTAGATAATTTAATCTGAAAAATCTGGTTTGAGTCCTGTCCAAAATCTACTATTAGTTGGTAATATTTACCAAACCTAAATGATGACATTTCGTCTATTCTTGATGCAATCGAGCTTAATCTATGACTCAATTAGCTTTAATAAAATAAAGGAAAATGTTGGACTCATTCCGCACTATAATAAAATAAAGGAAAATGTTAGACTCATTCCATTTTCCTGCCTCCAATCCAGTCTGCATCCTTTTTTTTTTTTACACTGTTACATCTATTTTTTTTACAATTCAAAATGTAGTTTTGTATGTCTCGTTAGAAATCCAATGAAGTGTATAACGATGTATATACCTCGTTATATTTTCATACACTTATTAAAATGGGTTCATTCAATTCAAAATGGAGCAGTATACCATTTTTATCAAAGCATATATCTTATTAAACGATGTTTACTATTTTAAAAAAAAAATTAAAAACATAAATTAAAAACATGTGTGGTCCGAATTTTAGATTGTAAAAATAATCGAGTCTAACATTTGTTTTTTGTGAAGTGTAAAAGCACTCAGAGAAGAAAAAGATTATAAGCCGATGAGCTTTGACTGTGTCTAAATTATTCTTAAATAAGAAACAAAAACTATGTAATTGTCATTAATGACTGATGAAGTGAATTATTTGTTTAGCGAATAAAAACAAAGTCGGTCGTTTAATTTGAGGATATAATTCTTATCCGGGCAATGAGAACATTAGAACATGAATTGATGCTTTGAAAATGAGAATAATTGAAAGAAGAAAAGACCATATGGTTGCTCCACATACAAATAAGTGGTGCACACCTCATCAAGCATTAGTTTATGTTCATATATGACGAAGTCGTTTGTTAGGCCTACCCACTCCACCAAACACCATTAAAGTTAACTATGGAAAGACGTGACTTTAAATCGTACTTCATTGAATCACATCAAATTACTTGTAGTGTTACAAATTGTTTTGTGGTGTAGATATATGAATATTGTTGGATTTTCAATTTGATTTCCTCTTTTTTTTTGTTCATCTTATTATGAAAGATGCGACTCATTGTGTTCAACCACCTTTAATTCGTCAGTTATTGCATGATTTTAATATATTATCACAGTACGATGATTCGATACAAATTTAATTATAGTCCCTTAATATAACACGTTTCCGCTTTCCAATTTCCAATAAGATAGCCATTTCATGAGGAAGCAATGCAATTGCTACCATGGATAGAGAAAAAAAATTGTCTTAAAAGTTTAATGTCACACCAACATGTTTATTTATGTACCAAGCAAGAATAAAACATTTTATTTATTTGTTTTTGTAACGTTTCAGATTTACACGATAAGATATTATTTATTTTATCACTGAACATACTTATGACACCAAGACTCTAGCACTAAGAAAAAATAAACAGTACATGAGTAGTTTCCGTGATATTATGACCAATCAATTCTATGAAATAAACGTGATGTCCACGATTACACAATTCATCATTCTAAGATGTTTTTCAAAACCTCAAGCATGATTATAAATAATAAAATGGATAATATCTTTGTATAAGTCTGGGGCGTCGTCGTGACAACTTGCATCTTCTTCACTCAAATGGAACACCCCACCAATTAAGTGGAAAACCATGATTAACTATATCAAAATGGTGGATTAACTTGCAATGGTTGTCAACTATAATATAATCAATTTAACCACCTAAGCCATGTGCCCTATAAATGTCTTCTAAAACAATGTTGTTATATGCAAATTTGAAGCACAAAAGATAGGAAGAAAGATAAAAAATTACACGAAGGGCGGTGCATGATTCAAATTTGAATCACAAAAGATTAGTCAAATGACAGTATGCACTGGTCTCATGAAGATCTCGGTTGGTAACATGTCAAGATTTAAATTGAAAACCATACAATCATCAATGTTTCCACAATTATTTTCTATGATTGTTAGGATCCAAAATTGAGGGACCATTGTGAACAGTGGTTTTATCTTAATATAACTTATTTGATAACATATGCATAAACATCGAAATCATCCAAACCTATATGGAATCAGATGGTTCACCATGACTCATGAGTGACAGAAAATGATGGACAAATCATTAATTGGTGGGAACTCACCCTCATTTTGGGTGTGCTTTAAATTTGGTTTTTTTGGGGGACCATTAGTTTGTACGTACAATGTATTGGTGAGAGGGAGATATCACAAACTCGTAATGATGTGAAGTTTGAAGGATTCACAGTGGCTGAGATTTTATATGTCCATTTAACTATGTTAGATTAATTTTACAGAGATCATCTCCTGATGTTTTGAGAGAGTTATCGTTGAGGAGTCTGATTAGAATTGATTTTTCCTCTACTTTTATGAGATTTATATACTGACAAATAAATATACCATAACAACAGTGTAATAGTTAAGGGTGGAATAACGAATTAGAGCAGGGGAGGTAGACGACCAAGAGACTTAGGCCCCTTTTGGATATGAGATTCAAATCTGAGTATGAGAGACATTGTTTTCAAAGCTTCTTAAACTCTATTTTTATTTTGTGAAGAAACGCATGAAATGCGTCACAAACGCCCATATTTGGATTAATGGTAGAAATTTTTTAATTTTTGCACCGTCAACGCCACTCTACTGTGGATCTAAATGGACTCTTAGAATAACATAAAAAGGTAATTATAAGTATATAAATTAAGACAAAATTAAAACAGTTGAATAACGATAGAGTCTTTTGAGTTATGACAACTCAGATTGAAAGTTTTTTTCTCTGCCTGTATTTAAGTGATCTGAAATAATTTACATAGCAATCATAAAAAATAAAAATAGCTATAAAAAACCAAATTAATGATTTTTCAACCCTTAAAAACCATATACCAATGTTCATTTGAAAACAAATTTTTTCACAATTTTTTTTAAAAGACCCATGACTGACTTCAAATCTCGAAAATTTTCAATTGAGCACTTATGCACTTTGTCCATTTTTCCAACCATATTTGCATTCGTTATGTCATCTAACGTCGAATATAAAATTGACAAAACTCTATATATTTCATCATCTCTGTATACACTACTATAGAAAACATAACTTAATATATATTTCATAATCTCCGTATATATTATTATAGAAAAATAACTTAATATGTATATACATTTATTTTATATGAGCATGTATTTCATTTTCTATAAAAGACTGGTATACTTCATTATATTGGTATACATTTCAAAAAAATTAAATATATGCATGTTAACTGAGATGCAAATATAATTGAATATAACATTTTTCAATTTTAAATCCGAAGGACTTTCATCCACGGGGCTCTTTTTTTTTATTTAATTTTAGTTTTAGCCGTCGGGTCACATGGTAAATACGAAATTTCCTCATGGCAATCTCATCAAATCTCCAAAAAAAAAAAAAAAAAAAAAAACTCATCAATTGTTCATACCACCACCTATATATAGATAGACTATGCGTGGCTTGGGGACCCGGGCCCCACTGGTAATAGTGTAAAGATGTTCAAATCATTCGAAATTCAATTTGGATGGTCATTTAATTTACTTGATGGGTTCTGTTTCTCTTTAATTTGATTATGTGAATGGGATAGAGCATCACCGTTATATTTGAAATATTTTTAGTACAACATCCAAAAGTTAATTTAGATTTTTTTTCCCAACATATACTCCTATAAATATTCCTATATTGTCAAAATACTCAATTTGAAACTACATAAATCATTAATATCTCTCAGAAAAGATTAAATTGTGCATGAATGAGATATTTTTAAGTTTTTATAAGAATACCAATTAAAAATGCATTCATCCACAATTTAAAATATTTTGATTGGGTATTTTATTGCTCAAAATAGTAATTTATTAAAGATATTTTAAAAAATCAGGTTTTTTTAGGGGATCGAACAAATGCAAAAAACCCTTTAACTTAAATCATGTGAAATTATGTATACATTAGCTGGCATCCCAAATATTAGGTTAGATAGCAGGCCAGCTACACTTACAGTACTAGTGTTTGACTCCATTGATTCAGTGGCACCTATTTGATGTTAATTTAATTTCTAAGTCCTCCTCCTTATCCTGTTGTAGTACCTACATTACCTCTTTGTAGATTCTAACATCTTAATGGAGCACAATCTTCTTTCAACATAATTATTATAATAATAATAATTAATAAAAATGTTAGGACAGCCCCGCGTGGCAGACCCAGAACAATTCTTACATGTTTGGTATTTTTTAATTGTTTATAAATATTTATCAAACAAAATATATATTTTCTCAATAACTTGTATGTACTATTTATAGAAGATCAAAGTGAAAATTTAAATGATTTAGGATCATCATTTAAATATGTATATAACTAGTTGGACATATATGCGATTGAATGAGAGACTATAAATGTGATTATGCACAACAATGCCCAATATATAACCATAATATAGTTACCTTTGCAATTTAGTGTATAAATTATCCAAAGAATATATGTGTTTATATAATTTTGATATACATCATGAAATTATATATATACATACATATATGTTTGTATTATATACTATTTAAATTCAATTAATAATATATATGGTTAATCATTATATTCAAATTTAATTAATAACTTTTGCATTCTCTTTCTACTATATAAAAGGGACAAAAAAACTCTAAAATCTTGAAACACTCATTTTCTTTATTATATCATCCCACGTCATTAACACACGTCACTTGAATTTTCCAATTAATCGTTAAGAAAATCATATAAACACTCATTTTCTTTATTAAATCATCTCACGTCCTTAACACATCACTTGATTTTTCCAATTAGTTGTTAATTAAGAAAATCATATATGTTCCAACTATGGAAATATCTGAATTTGAATATAATATACTTATATAAAAGATGTAGAGACCTGATATAGATGTTGATATACATGATCCAATGCAAACCATATCCATATTACTATAACAAAAATTATATGAACTAGTAGACCCATAAATAATTCATCCCCACATGACATGAATGGACGAGTGTCTAGAATGCATGGACATATAAAAAAAACACAAAAGTCATGCAATAATAATCTGGCCTTTTTAACATTATTGAAAATATGAAAACCAGCCAAGGAAAGAGAACACCCACACCATCCATATAAGAAAAACCATGAAAAACAAAGGTCCATATTCAACTATGTTAGGAATGTTAGGAAGGAAAATTAAACCCTCCTTTTTTTTCTTTCATGGGTTCAAAAAATAAAGCTAAGTTTTTAAGGTCACACTAGTACTGTTTGAAAGATTTGGACGTGACAACCAACCCCTTCGTCGGTTGAGCTCTCCCACATCATAGCCCCTCATGAAAATTAAATTTTTTTAAAAAAAGATTCCTACTGTAACTTGCTTTAATTATTGAATTATGTTTTTGGGGAGTCCAAATGACTGTCACACCCATTCATGCCATGTGAAACCACAATAATATCCATATGAAATGAAATTTAGTGACATGATATACATGGTCACCACCATGTGCATGCCACTGGATTTTTTATGAAAAGACAGAATAAATGGTTTAAGTCAACACAATTGGGTTTTGAAGATCAACATGTCGATCTTCCATGCTTTAATCCAAAGGTTTACTTTGATTTATTTTCATGTGACCAAATATTTATTGACCAAATATTTTCCGTGTTTTTCAGGTAAGTCTTTTGATTGGTGTTATAGTGACACCTGTGTTTTTGTTTCACTTTGAATCTAAGCGGGATGAATATCGCTCTTGAGAAAAAAAGAGGAGAAAATAAATATGTTTCGCTTTGAATCTAAGCAGGATGAATATTTCACTTTTAATGAGATAATCCTCTTTATTATAGATACAGAGAGAATTTTTGTATGGGTCAATAAATATGTATCACTTAGATGTATAACTTAGTTAGATGTATAACTTAGATGACACAAAATTATTCGGATATACATTTATAGTTTGATCGTGTCATTTATTTACCCAAACAAAAAATTAGGAACGGAGATCCAGACTCATTGGATGCAAATCCAAAACATAAGGTAAAGGACAAACCAATAAGTCTCCAAATTGATTGACTTCAAGTAGTAACAACACATTACACATCTACCCCTTTTGTTTTCTTTTTACATTGTCTCCAACCACTACCAAACCAATAACACACCCCCCCAAACATTTATATAAAAAAAACATAAACACGGCCAAAACACATAAACAAAAACCAGTGGTTGTGTTTTTAACAAGAAAAGAAAGAACACATATAAACACACACACACATCCACAATATACATTGCATATATATATCAAGCATTGTTGCAGAAATGGCTCTGAAAGGCTTAGGGTTGGAAGAGATGATGAAGGCCACAAGCACCTCCAAAGCACTAGTGATCAGAATCAACCTAATATTCATCCTCTTCTTCATAGTCTTCTACATCACCCTCCTCCTCCTCCAACCCTCCTCGCTCTACCACGACATCGCCGGAAACGCCGCCCACATCGGCTGCTCCTTCCGCGACTGCGGCGGCCACCACTCGAAGAAGGTAAGGTGAGTGCATGCATGCAGCACGTAATTAAAATTCTCTCAAAATTCAAATTTCTTTATTTGATAGCCAATTATACCTAACTCTCTGGTTCAACATAGGTAATTGAAAACAAAGATGTCATAAGAGGAGAAAAGCCTCTATTTCTAGATGGGCCGAGGATCGGCCTAGTCAATATGGATCCGAGAGAGGCGGCGGGGTGGGGGGAGGTGGTGCCGGTGAAGTTCGAGAGGGTGTCGAAGAATTTAGAGTGGAAGGACTTGTTCCCGGAGTGGATCGACGAGGAGGAGGAGAATGAGGGGCCGCCGACGTGTCCGGAGGTGCCGATGCCAGAGATGAGGGAGTATGAGGGGGAGATGGATGTGGTGGTGGCGAGGGTGCCGTGTGAGGCGACGAGGGACGTGTTTAGGTTGCAGGTGCACCTTGTGGTGGCGAGGGTGGTGGTGGAGAAGGGGAGGAGGAGGGGAGGGAAGGTGAGGGTGGGGCTTTGGAGTAGGTGCCGGCCGATGATGGAGGTGTTTAGGAGTGATGACTTGGTGGAGAGGGAGGGGGATTGGTGGGTGTATGAGGCGGAGGTGGGGAGGTTGGAGGAGAAGCTTAGGTTGCCCGTTGGGTCTTGCAAGTTGGCCCTCCCTTTGTGGGGCGAAGGTACAAATCGTTTTAGTACTGTTACATGCAGTCTGTGCCGATGATTCATATATTTTCATAGTTATTTATTAAATACAAGTCTATTAATCTAAATTGATTCTATTTAATTAATTATATTTTTATCAAATATATATATTTGATTAAATAAATTTTCTTTTTTATAAGAATATAAAACATGTGGGGTTTGTATGATTGATGCCGTGGCGCGATTCCATTGTAGTTGTTGAAGTTTAGTTGATTGTTTTTAAAGTTTTTTCAAAATGAAAGTGCACACTGCGTGTGATGAAAGTCAATGTGAGCATCTATGCATGATGCGTAATAATGTGAAACAAAGATTTTAAAAACAAAATTTAAAAGGGACACGCGCCAGGTAGGGGTCGAACCTACGACTTTCTGCTTAGGAAACAGACGCTCTATCCACTGAGCTACAGGCGCTTGGTTGCGTTGATGTGACCATTTAATTTTATTTATTATAAATATGTGTGTGTATATATTCTATATATTGATGAAAAATAGTTGGTTAACGTGTAACTCAATTTTTTATCATAGAAAAAATCAAGATAAACCTGATTTTGAATTAAAAAATGAAGGTTTTCTTTTGTTCTCCTTAATTAATTAAAAAAATAGAATTAAAAAATTGTATATATTTTACTCAATAAAATTTGTATAACTTATCCTTTTGTCATTTTCAATTTTATCAATGAGAATTTCTATCAGACTTTTCCATGTGATCACATTTGTTTCTAAATCAATAAAATCCATAAGAGAACTACATTTTATTCAACTCATATTTCATAACATCAATAATCTTAGTATATTTTTACTTTCCAATTTTTTTAAAACCCGCTGATTGGTTTTACCCCCCCCCCCCCCCCCCCAACAGGCACGAACGAGGCATTCGACGCGACAAAGTTATCCCCACCATTCGCGCGCACGCGGCGCGAGGCGTACGCGACGGTCCTCCACTCCTCCGACTCGTACGTGTGCGGCGCGATCGCCCTCGCGCAGAGCATCCGCGCAACCAAATCCACGCGCGACCTGGTCCTCCTCCTCGACAAGTCCATCCCCGGCCCGAAACGCCAGGCCCTCGCCAAGGCGGGCTGGAAACTCGTCGACATCGAGCGCATCCGCAACCCGCGGGCCGAGAAATACTCCTACAACGAGTACAACTACTCCAAGCTCCGCCTCTGGCAGCTCCTCAACTACGACAAGGTCGTCTTCATCGATGCCGACATCATCGTCCTCCGCAACCTCGACGTCCTCTTCTCCTTCCCCCAGCTCTCCGCCACCGGCAACGACGGCTCCATCTTCAACTCCGGCATCATGGTAAGTTGGTTTTTTTTTTATCATAAATGAAAGTTTCAAAATTTTATATTCGATTTATTTTCTTATGTAGAAAAAATAATATAATTTTGATTTCAAAATATGTTTGATCAGTATTACCAATATCCAATATGAGAATAACACATATACTTAACAATTGGACTCAACTTATGAATGGAACTGCACAATCAATTATTGGGTGCAAGTGTCACTGTCATATTGGATACTGATAGTGCCTTACTTGATCCGAACTCTTTCAAACTCTAATCCCTCGCATGATTTCAAGTAATCACCTATCAAAGCCTGGATATAATACAAACGTGAATTTAACATGTGAATATAGATTTGGCATGATTAATGTATTTTGATAAGTGTAGTAGATACATTATACTCTATTAACGTTGATTCATGTATTAACTATGCAAGGTCATCGAGCCCTCCAACCGCACCTTTGCCGCACTCATGACGCGCACCGTCGACATCGTCTCCTACAACGGCGGCGACCAGGGGTTCCTCAACGAGGTCTTCGTGTGGTGGCACCGCCTCCCGAGGCGGGTCAACTTCCTGAAGAACTTCTGGGCGAACACGACAGCGGAGGCGAGCGTCAAGAACCGGCTTTTCGGGGCGGACCCGCCGGAACTGTACGCGATACACTACCTGGGTTTGAAGCCATGGTTGTGTTACAGGGACTATGACTGCAACTGGAACATTGGGGACCAAAGGGTGTACGCGAGCGACGTTGCGCATAGGAGGTGGTGGACGGTGCATGATAAGATGGAGGAGGAGTTGCAGGGGTTCTGTGAGTTGACCGAGCGGCGGATGAAGCAGCTCGATAGGGACCGGAAGATGGCCATGCAATTGGGATTAGGGGATGGGCATTGGAGGATCAATGTGACTGACCCAAGAAGGTTAAGGCTTAAAGTATGATGAGATTTGGATTTTATTATCATCTTGTCATTTTAGTTTAATTGATAAGTGTTTTATGTATTGGGTTTTTATGTTTTTTTTATATATATAATTTTTGGGGGGTGCTAAATAAGGTTTTCCGTTTGTATAGAAGAGGTCGGACCAGAAACTATATAATTGGGGTTCCATTGATCTATAAATATTTTTACAATAATGTAAGAGATCATGACCCCTTGTTTGTTTGGATTGAAGAATACATTATGATAAAATAAGGGAAAAGAAACTATTTGAATGACAGGAATGTTTTAGTAAGAACATTCTTAGATTCTCTTTATAATTATGTTATTCTGTATCCAATATTTGTTCTTTTGGTATAAAGGAATTTAGATACATATGTTAAATCATCTTTTTTTATTTTTTAAGAACTATTGATCAAATCGTTTTTTATATTTTTATTTATTTTTTTATCAACGACTTGATCGATCAAACAATAACAATTTCATTAATATTTTTTTAATAAAATATAATTTATTTTATTGATATAGTTTTTTTTTATTTACTATTGATTTCCACCACATTAATGTCATGCATGGCAAACTAAATATGTCTAGTTTCTCAAGTTCTTCAATTGGGCAATTGGCTTCTTTTTTTCTTTTCTTTTTTTTTCTTTTTTTACACTCATTAACGAAGGTTATTTAATTTTTATGTGATATTGATGGGGTTGATCCGGTGTTTTACAAGTTTCCACGTTTATATCATTCATTGGTTGCTTTTTTCAAACATATTAGGTGATGGAGACACACCAACTAATATAACTATGCGAGGAGGGTCATTGTTTTTGCATCATTCATTAAAAGTGTTATCATGTTAGGTGTACCAAACGTTGGTTGTCAATAGATCTGTATGAGATTGATATGTCTCTTTATGTAGGGTTGGCGTGATGGGTTTTGCGGTCCATCTTCGTTTCTGCTGTTTTTCTTTTCTGGTTTCAATTTTTTTTTTACTGGATTTGACCAGCCAATCAGCCATATGTTTTACACATGAAAGCTTTATCACAACTAGAGGTGTATAACGGGACGGGCCGGCCCGGCACGGCCCGTGGCACGGCACGGGCCGTGCCGTGGGTCGGCCCGTTTGAGTGCCGACGCGGGCTGGGCCTGCCCCCCTGCCCGCGTGCCGTTTCCGGCACGGCCCGTTAGGCCCGCGGCACGGTTTGTGTCGCGGGCCCCACCTCCATCCAACGGCTAGTCCAACTAGTTTTATTTTTTGGAAGGTGAGTTGCAAGTGATTGATAGTTTTAATAGGTGCCAACTTAGTTGGGATGTATTAAAAACTATAGTGATGCAATTATCACTCACCTTTTATGTTATATTAATTTTTTGTATTTATCAATGTATTTTTTAAGAATTGTATAATTCATTTTTATTCATCAATGTACTATTTGTGAATTTTTTATTCATTTTATCATTTATTTAATTAATGTTCAATTGTTCATGTACTCAAAAATTCAATATTCAATCAAATAAATACTTGTATTCTTGATTCCTTTTAGTTTTCAATTTTTATGAATAATTTATGTGTATTTCTTTTATTTTTTAACTTAAATCAACTAGTAAATTAAACATGGAATTAAATATTGAACTTTAAAATTTTTTTAAAAAATGAGTATATAAACGGGCCGGCCCGTTGGCCGGTCAATGGGCCCGGCCCGTTTGGCCCGCCGGGCTGCCACGGCACGGCACGTTGGCCCACCGGGCTGGCACAAAGGGCCGTGCTGGGCCGGCCCCCTGTGGCCCGTGCCGTGCCGGCAGGGCACGATAACATTAAACGGGCCGTGCCGTGCCGGCCCGTTAGCCCGTTGGCCCGGTTGGCTAGCGGGCCGGGCCGGCACGGCACGGCCCGTTTTACACCTCTAATCACAACTTCAAAAGGCTTGATGACTTTTCTTTGTTATAATTATTAGCTCGTTATGACTTAATTGATTGAATGGAACATCCAATTGCAGATTTTGTTAGTGTTGCCTCCATTGAAACATATGATTCATATGTTCTTGTTTCCTCTTTTTGTTGTCTCTAACATGTATAATTTTTTATTTTATATGTTTGCTAATGAGTTTTATAATATAATATATATTTAAATAAATTGTTATAGGTATACATTTTATAATACTTAAATGATTTTTTTTAAATACATATTTTTTAAATGTATGTGTGTGTGTATTCATTTCCGTCATTCCTTAAGTCATATACCATATGTTTGATCCTGTCAAATCTGCCTCATTTTCTCATCGAAATAAATCCGATTGATTTTTCGATTAAATAAGTACTATGTAAAATCTTCCACCCTTTTCTTGTGTCTAATGGATGTGTGTATGTGTGTTCAAATAAATTTTTACATAATTAAAAAAAAAAAATTAAATGCATAGCTTAACCATATGTACATCTTGTTGGGGATATATAAGAATGTACGCACCACAATACTTAAAATCAAGGAGAAATTTACAACACCGAAAAATTGGTGGGTTATATCACAGAGAAATGTCAATATTACTTAAATAATTTTTTTTTAAAATACATGTTTTTTAAATGTACATTTTCATAAAAATAATATATATATATATACTCAAATAATTTTTTACATAACCGGCTGTGCGGCGTCACCTACAGGATTCGGTCTATATCCCTGATTTGAGTTGGCTAGCAGCATCACCCTATGGGATCCAGTCTATATCCTTGGCTTGAGCCAGTTGGCAGCGTCTCGCTATAGTATTTCTCCACTTCTTCTGGCTTGAACCGTCTTGAACGGCGTCACCCCTGGATGAAGTATGGTCTATATCTGATCATGTACATTGAGTGAGGGAGTAGCTTGTACTTGGCTTGACCCTCCATGTATATGCGGCTAAATCTGGTCTGATTTGGTCCTCTTTCGACCATCGGTATGAGGGAAAGGTGGCAGTTGGTGTTGGACCTGTCCCGACACCGTATGTGCTCGGAGGAAATGGTCGGAAGCAATACACTAGCCTCAATAAACAGTAAAGTATAGAGACAAATATTTGCAAGTATTCATTCAACAATTAGAGCAATCACATGCAAACTAAAGGAATGAATTTAAATCAAAACAATCTTAAACATTATTCATAAACGTCACACGGCTTACATATAATACTTTCTCAAGTTCATGATGTTCCAAGGGGTTGGAATGGGTTACTTTCGTGGACCGACCGTGCAAAGCTTGTATGCCCCTTTGCCGTAAGCCTCCACCTCATATGGGCCTTCCCAAGGGGCTCCAAGCTTCCTGGTGTAGAGCTCCTGAGTGTTATAAGTGGCAAACATTAAAATTAGTTGCATACTTAATGATGTGTACATCTTGTTGGGAATATATGAGACTCACCTAAGTACATAAAATCAAGGAGAAATTTATAACACCGAAAAATTGGTGGCTTATATCACCAAGAAATGTCAATATGTGTTTTTTTTGTAAATAAAAAAAATCATACATTGTATTCTGGGTATAATTTATAATAGAAAACCTCTTAATTAAAGAAAAAATCAAGTGTCTTTTTTGTATGTACACTATAAAAATATGTTATTTATTTTTATTCTACCATAAATAATATATTTATTTTTATACTATTAGAATTTTTCATAATGAAAAAAACTTTTTCCTTTTTTTACCAAAATAAAACTAACTATAGTTATTTCTTAACTAAAAAAATAAAAATGACAAAAATAACCTTAACATAATATTTTTTATACTGTAAATAATTAAACTTAATAATCTAATGAAGCTTTTATTCTTTCCAAATCAATCGTGAGTTATTCAACATTTCCCCTTCTTTCATTTTCTTCCAATGAAATTTGTCATTCTGTTCCAAATTATTGTGTTCTTGATCTAGATTTTTAAAAAAATTGTCATTTTGTAATATATATGATTAATTGTTCTCAAAATAATTTTATTTCTTTTCTACTAATGTAAGTATTATAATTGTGGAGGGAAGGAAAATACCTCCTCAATAATTATATAATTTTTATGTTTTTGGATTATTTGTTTGCCTTTGCTAATAAATGGTTTGTATGTTTAATTTTTATGATTTTGGATGAAATTTATCATTTTCATGTTGAAATTAATATATTTATTTTTCTAAATATTGTATTTTCTTAGGAAAAATATGCAAAATAAAAATAGTAATTTGGTCATTTCACCATAACGTTAACCATTTTAATATAAATTTAGATTAAAGTTAATTAGGATGGGAAATTAGCATAATTTCACATATTCTAATAATATAAATAGATTATTTGGAGTGATATAAAAATAAAAAGCATTTTTCTGGATGGTATACATAAAAAAAAAAATCCAAAATAAAATGTGTCAAATAATTAAAGAAATACAAAAAAGAAAACACAAAAGTTAAATCCGACTTGCCGGATTCGAACCAGCGACCTAAGGATGACAGCTAACGACTACAGTCCTCCGCTCTACCAACTGAGCTAAAGTCGGATTTGTTGTTAAGTTTATAAAATATATTTATAAATAATATTATTAATTGTTAAATGAACACTCCTATGCTAGTATGCTACCGTTCAGGTGTGTGTGCAAAATTAATTTAGAAGAATCGAGGTTTAAAACTGATTCTATATTAAACTCACCCCATAGCTTTTGTAAATCGTAACCTTTGAGTTCTATTTTTATTAAATCTGTCTGCAGAAAACTGCTACAGTAAGATTATTTGATTGCATGATTGGAGAAACAACTTCCTGCAAATGTAAAAGTTGTTCAATTGTGCAATCAAATGCTGCCTTCCGAAATAAGTGAGAATTAATCAGAATAGCATTAAAATGAGATGTTTGGAGGTTGGATTAAATAAGAATCTATATGTCAGGATTAACTTGTATAAGATAATATATGAATTTTAGTCAATCTCTGTAATTAAATTATTTCAAATTATTCAACCTAAAAGAATATTTGAATTCACTATTAAATCAATTTTCATCACCTTTATAAATCAACGTGTTATCATTTTTTCACATTTTATAAAATTTTATTCACACCTTATTCACATTTTATACAAATAACGAAAACTTTATTATTACGTTTTTCAAAAACACAATCAAACAAAAAAATCATTTTATCCTTATATATACTTGAATAGTCATAAAAACTCATAATAACTTAATTTTTTAAGGATAGTTGTGAAATATATAGGTCGATGATAATATGCGGCGTCCCGCACGGTGCGGGAACGACGTCGTTCGTCCGATCGCGGGTCTATCGCATCCAACGGTCGATGTGAATCGCACCCGACCGTCCGATGCAATGGACCCGCGATGGACCCGTGATCGACGGCCCGTGGTCGTTCGCGCATGTTCCCGCATCGCGCACCGTATCATTCCTCGAAATACATATACACACAATTTTACTTTTATAGGAATAAAAAAAACTAAACATGTTTCTAACCAATTCTGAAAAAATCAACTTAATTAAATATTTGTTTCAGTTTTTAATACAAAAAATATATTTTTAAAAAAACAAAAAAGTATTGTTTAAAATCAAGTTTTATTAATTTATTTTATAGAAAATCCTACTTTTCAAACAAATTTCCAAACACCCCTTGAAGAATGGAGCAAAATCATATCCCTCCATTCCAACAAGGTAAAAACAAAATATATAAAGGAAATTTTTTTTCCCTTCTCACTGTAACCTGCTTCATGATTAACATCCGTTCTTAAAGTGGTACAATTTAAATATTTTCCTTCAATTTCTAACATGCACAAACACACTATATAAGATTAAGATTGCGCAGTGGCTATTGCATTAGATTAACTAACATTACATGATAAATAAGAGCATGTCTAGGCTCCGCTATCCCAATCGATAAAACTGGAGATCATAACAAGGATCAATTAGCCTTAGGCCCATAAATAGCTCCTCACAGGGCATCTCGAGCTGCTATGCGGCATGTGATTGCATCAGCTAACGAAGATATCCCTAATTCCACGCTCGATATCTTGTAGTGCTGCAAAAAAGAAAGGAAAGCAACATGAGAAAAGTTATAATAATCATGAACAAATAATGACAAGTTTCTATACCTACACAGATGTTGGTAGTTTGGAAAATGCCAGACATGTAGAATCACAGCAATGAAGAAAAGATCAAACCTTTAGTATCTGGGCCTTGTTTGCTCTCTCTTCCAGTACCTTCAGATCGATCTCCTTCCCATTCATGAGTTTCTCCACAGCTCTCATCTGAAACATATGTGCTAACCATGTTCAGTAGAACTGCTCTCATTTAATATATTTCTCAACATATAGATGCGACACACTGGTTGCATAGATAATGAATAGAAGTGACTAATGTAGTTAACATAGATATAACAAATACAATGATGGCTAAGGGCTTATTCAAAATAATAATACAGGCCGATCGGATACGAATGCTGCAAAAAATGAAAGTAAAGGAAATCCTCCATCATCCCGTGAAGGATATTGAAACATAGCTTAATTAACCTTTGTCACTTGAACACCAATGCAAAAGTATGACAATATAGCAGATGTATGTTGTGCTTTCACCACTTTACTAATCCTAGTCAGATACGAATGCTGCAAAAAATGAAAGTAAAGGAAATCCTCCATCATCCCGTGAAGGATATTAAAACATATCTTAATTAACCTTTGTCACTTGAACACCAATGCAAAAGTATGACAATATGGCAGATGTATGTTGTGCTTTCACCACTTTACTAATCCTAGTAAGATGAGTGGATAATTTTTGTGATCAATAAAACACAAATCAGACATAATTTTTTTCCCTATTAATCTATTTCTCATACATCTTTAACTAATTGCTAGACGGTTAGACTTGTGAATAAAGGAACATACAGGCTACAGTTAGGGCATAAAGATTACTTCTCACTTGGTTCAGAGAACTTTATCCCTATGCTATGGTCAGAAAACTTTGTCCCAAATTATAATATATATCAAATAAACAGTATCTTGCAAGAGTATAATTAAGACTATAAATGATCACTTAAAGGGACAATTACTCATTCTCTAACCCCCCCGTTTGGGGTGTGACATAAGGTTATTCGCCCTTGATAGTTATACTGGGATAGATAACAATCCATGTTGAATAGGTAAAATTTTTGTTTGGTTGTCTTTTCTATTATTCTCATTGGGAAATGTAAAATTGATCTTTTTGTTGTTTAGTTCACCTTGGATAAAGTAAGAATAAATGATAGATAAGAGATGAATAAGAGTTTATGACTTTTTAAATGACAATTATACCCTTGCATAAATTATTTGTGTTTGGGAATAAGTATGAGAGATGTGTGTGTGATATGATAGATGTGACAGTTTTTGGAATGTGTGCAGAGAGTGTTAGGTAAATAAATTTTTTAAAATGACAGAGAAGGATATTTTTATTCATTGGTATAGATAAGCTCTGGTAAGCAATTTTAGCATTTTTTTAGAATAGTTATCAGGTCTTATCCTGGCTTATCCAGACATAACTATCAAGATTTATTCTTGTCAAACAAACAACTGTTTGGGGGCTATTCTACTGTATTCTCCCCTATCCATCGTTTATTCTCCACCCCAAATGAGGGGTAAAAATTTAAGTGGCATATAGTTTCTGAACTACTTCCCTCCAGTATGCAGGTCAAATCAGATTGAACAGTAAAAATAGGCATGCATTTTAGAGCATCCTCTCACTGGACACACACTCCTGTGTTCCTTTACCAAAATGGAAATACCCATGCTCATGGCCACTTCAGTACCTCCAATTTTTACAACTTCGGTCCATTTTTTTACAGAGTGACCATTCTTCCTTCTGCAATGCGGCGAACAGTAGGGTTTGCATATCCCTAACAATCCCTTTAAAAATTCCACATATATATCAGGTGCCACTGCCTGACCGACCCATGGACCAGTTCTCAACCAATCTTGCTTTCTGAACCCCAACTATTGGACTAGCTTTAATCAATATCACCGGCCATAAACCACACAGGGTTGGCACTTTGGCTAGAGCCAAAGTTTTCTCCCCATAAGTCTCCAAGTTCAAAACCCCCCGCGCTTATCTGGTGCACAAGGTTTGTGGGCGATTATATGCATCTAGGATTTTTCCAACATTAAAAAATAAAGTGGGGGTTCCTCAGTTTCTCATTACCAAAAAAAAAAAAAAAAGGAAAAAAAAGAGGAGGGTACTGCCAACCGGATATTCGTATATCTGAGGAGAGGGAAACAAACAGCCTCAGCAACTTCGTTGTCTCATGCTAAGTTGAAAAGCTAAGTTCATTTCAAGCCAGAGAGACATTGTGCCTGTGCTGATACCACAGATACACAAAAGACCAAAGCTATGAAGAATGTAAGGCCTTGCAATGTAGGTGAAGAAAAAAGCAGACTGTTGCCTACTGTGCAGCCTCATCCAGCATCAGCAGAAAACTGTATTGGCACTGCCACCCACCAGATAACATGCAGAGCAGCTCATCTCCAAAAGTTAATGCAGTACCCCAATTTTTAACGACATGAATGGAATAGATGTTGGTCAATAGATTAAAAATTGTTTTGACTGATATAGCAAGCTCGCACTACCATAGAACTAGGCTTTGATTAAAGTAAAAAAAATTAGGTTAGTTTGCAAACAAACAGAGACTTTGAGCTGATTTTTCAAGTCACATTTTGTAGAAGAGGAAAGCTCAAATCAACACAAACTAAAGAGTAAAGGTGCCCAAACAAGTTTGGAATGGAAATGACATACTGAGGAGAAAAGAAACAAATAGAAAACAATATCTTGAAAATCTTTTCATTTCCAGACCATTCCACAAGAATGAAATTAAATTTCTAAGGATGATGCCATATAGCCATATACAATTTCTCATATATATACAAGAATTCCACAAATTACAAAAAGAACATTTTAAGAATTAATGAGCTGTGTAGCGAAAAAATTCAATCGTAAATGTATCCAAGTGATCATACCTCATCAATCGAGGCATTGAAACGAGCTGCTAGAACATACGTAGTGCTCTCAGAAATTCCACACCTCTTCAAGGACTCTGTTATCTAGTACAGCATTCATAGTTTCAAGCCAACAAATTGGAGAGATAAAGCCCGGAAAATGGGGTTGAAGAACAGAATAAAGTTATTTACATGTTTAGACCCAGAGTAATTATAAACAAGCTCTGAATGAAGTGTACGAGTTGTCAGTGAATCCCTTGACTTGGCCAAAAGTGATTTATGTGCAGCTGCCAGCACAGGAAAAACATCCGGTATCTGTTCCAATTATGGACAAGAAGATGATTAAAAGAAATCAAGTCGGACTCACAAGATAGCTAGAACCACAAATTAAAGTCCGGTTTTTCCCCCACATGAAAGAAAACCATAGAAGAAAAAAATTGATGGAAAGCAAGGATTTTTAAGCAGGTAGAGCAGATCTTATGGTCAATAAATTATCAAAGAAGAAGTTATCATAAAAGATCGACAAAAAAAAACTTACAAGAGATGCATTTAGAAATGCTACTTCAGGTTCCAAAGTGCCTGCTTGCATAGAATCGAGAAGTTCTCTACAAGAAAAATAAAAAAACCATTCAGATATCATGCCAGATCTAATTCAAAGACCACACTGAAATTTCAGCCTTCAGGATAACGTGGATAGATATCATAAAGGTAACACCTCTCTCTCTCTCTCTCTCTCTCTCTCTATATATATATATATATATATATATAGAGAGAGAGAGACGATGGGGTGCGGTGCGGCCTTTCAGCGGTGCACCCCATCGTGCGGCACTTTTTCCAAACCGTCAAATCTGTGAAAATCAAATCTGTGGTCCCTATTTTTTCTTTTGAATATGGAGGGTTACCTGTTGACCAGGTGAGGGGGTCAACCAAAGTCTCACCCCTTTTTCACATCTCCTCTCTCTCCTCACCGTTTCACTCGACTCAACAAACAGAGAAAAAAGAGGATCGACCACCTCATTTTCTCCGTCACCCCCACCCCTCTCCGTGCTCAACGACCACCCCCTGAGTAAGTTGAGGGTGGGAACCAAACACACGCTAATGGGGAGCAAACCCATGGTGCTAGCCAACTCACCAAGACCCTGGTGGGTACATCCAGTATATTGCAAGTTGCATCATATCAAAACCCAACTCAAATTTATAAAACATTAAAGTCCCCTTTGGCAGAGTATATTGATTGGTAATAATCATGGTATAAAAGTTGAGAATACCACTTGGAAACAAAGATGTTGGGAATATCTCTATTATTAGAATACTATTTTGATCCTCAAATAGTTATTAACCAATCCAACTGAGACATGGAATAATATTTATATTTATTTTTTCACCCTCTGGTATAAATAAAATATAAGCATCCTTACATAAAGTATTAATCCTCTGTTACCGCACATATAATTTGTAATTAAAAAAAAAAAGATACCAAGATTACACCAAAATCCATCCAAAATCTTACCCAAAAAAAACCATCCAAAGATAAAATTGGTTCATATGCCAAGACTAATTAAATTCCAAAGATAAAAGTGGGTTAAGTTCATGGTATTACAATACCCTATATTGTGGTATACTTAGCCTAGCCAAAAACAATTTAACCCGCCACTAAAGGAGGCCAATCTGCATCATGAATGACTTTCTTCAGAGTTACAGAGAAAAATAAAAATTCTCTCACAGTGCTCCTTAGAAAATATAGTGACCCTCCAAATGCTCCTTCTTCAAAACCCTAGTTCCTGAATTAAATCCAAAAGAGAACATATGTGCTTCAAAGGAAAACACCATCAAACTCTGGGCACTTCTTATATTGACCCCATTAAAGTCCATTACGATATTACAGACAAATTACCACACAAATATCAATTGGGTTGCTTTGAATTCATCTTCAAATAATATTAATTATGCTTTGGGTCAATAAATAATTCTATCAGGTATTTCTCAGCTTGATCTTTCGAAAGAAACAATTTTTGTTTCCAATATGGGCACCAGACAATCTTCACAGCCTAAACTTTCAAGAACACCATATGGGACCAAAAACTGAACAAATAAAACATGGATATGGGTATTAATGAAAAGAGAGAAATTCTCACTTGCAGTTGGTGACATCGGAAAAGAGAGAGAGGGAGAGCGTGCTCCCGTCGACGTCGTATGTCTTCATCGCCTCTCTTTCGCCTTCTCTTCGGTTCTCTCTGTCTCGGCAGACAAAACTGGTTTTTCCGGCTCGGCTGCAAGGGTTAATAATAGTGTGGGAAACTCACGTGTAACGCAAGTGCAACAATAGCAGAAAGAATTTGTTACTTTGGAGTAGTAGCCCTGTCAATGGGTCGGGTCCGGGCCGGGTCCCGACCCGGGCTTGGGTCCGCCGGACCCGGGTCACCCGGGTCCTGGGTGAGACCCGGCGGACCCGGGTAAAATGAAACATTTAGGGCACGTTTGGATGCAGTGATTATTTGCACGTGTTTTTGTGCACATGCAAATTTTACATTGCACGTGCAGGGAAACTTTTTACATTGTTTGCACATGTTTGTCTGTTTTCATGTTGTGTTATCATTTACACACATGTTCGTGTTAATAGTTGTTTGTCTCACATATGTGAAACTGTTTATATATGTGTCAATTTATTATGTTAAAAGATAATAATATTATAAATAGATAAAATATTTTTTTCAAATAATTATCAAATATATTATTTTCTTAAAACCCAAAAAAAAATGAAAAATATATTATATATAAAAATTTTAAATTTAAATATTGTGTATATTAGATTTTTTAATTTATATATAAGTCAATGTGGTTAAAAAAAAGTTCTAATATAATATAATATAAATAAAAATTAATCTGATTTCAACTAACAAATAATCCTACAAGGTTTTTTTATATTTTATAAACAACAATTTTGTTGGATAATATCTATGATAGTTAGTTAAGATTTCTTGATATATTTTAATATAATAACATTTATATTTTTATACCACATTAATATTTATAATCCACACAATTATATTATTGTAAGTTATATAAATTTATAAAATATAATTATCTATTTTAATTCTTAAGATAAGATTATGAGATGAAATATTTGTTTTGGATAATATGGATTTTAATAAATTTGTTAGAGGGTAAAAATGTAAAATTACTTTACATACATTTTAGAGGTGTGAAAATAAAATCCGTTACAAATGAAAACACATGGGTTAGTTGGGATTTTGTTTGCCCCATTTAATAGGGCAAATGAAAACCCTGGATTTCATTTGTTTCACTTTAAATATCATAACCAAACAATATATTATGTTTGACCATGTGCAATTGAAAACCCACCCCCATTTGCACAGTATCCAAACATGCCATTACATGTAGTATTATAGTTTATTATAATGCATCAAGATTGACATTCATAAAATCAAATGTAGTGATTCTGCTATGCATAAATCATCAAAATCACCATTAAACATATGCAATCCTAACAAAAATCGAAAATGCAAAACATACAGAAGTTAGAATAGATTCACGCTTTCGAATCGATTGGAACTGAAACCATAGATTCACTAGATTGGAACTGAAACCCTAAAGCAGAAAATGCAAATCGGGTGAAACTGACACCCTAGATTCACGTTTTCGAATCGATTTTTCCCCAATCGAATGCTTTTAGGGCAGATATTCGAAGAGAGAGAGAGAGAGATGGGGTAGTCTAGGTTGGGTTGGCGTCGGGGGAGATGGGGTCGGCGTCGGCGTCGAACATCGAAAGACAGAGAGGAGAAATTGAGAACGAGAGAGAATGAGAGGAGAAATGGTGAGAGAGATAGGGTTTTAATTGTTTGGCTTTGGCGGGTACGAATATACAGGAGCATATCCTCTGTGTTTATATATATATATATATATATATATATATATATATATATATATATATATATATATGATTGCGTGCGGCGAACGGTAGGTGCGGCCGCGACGTGGGCCGTTCGATCGCGGGTCCATCGCATCCAACGGTCGAGATGAATCGCCCCCGACCGTCCGATGCGATGGACCCGTGATCGACGGCCTGTGATCGCTGCCGCACCTGCCGTTCACCGCACACAATCACGTCCCTATATATATATATATATGTGTGTGTGTGTGTGTGTGTCCCCGTTGACATACTTTTATATATATATATATATAGTGAAACGCTTAGGTGCGGTCGTGCGGACGTGCGCACGCGATCGCGTGCCGTCCAATCGCGGGTTCATCGCATCCAACGGTCGACGTGATTCGCACCTGACCGTCCGATGCGATGGACCCGTGATCGACGGCCCGTGATCGCATGCGCACCGACCGCACGTCCGCATGTAATCACTTCCCTATATATATATATATAGTGAAACGCTTAGATGCGGTCGTGCGGACGTGCGCACGCGATCGCGGGCCGTCCGATCGCGGGTCCATCGCATCCAACGGTCGACGTGATTCGCACCCGACCGTCCGATGCGATGGACCCGTGATCAACGACTCGTGATCGCGTGCGCACCGACCGCACGTCCGCATGTAATCACTTCCCTATATATATATATATAATTAAGTGTGTCAACGGACACTTCTCCTTGTTCGCCGAGGTGGTGAGTGTACCCGTTTTTGGGCGGTGCATCCGGGGTTCGATCCCCGTCCGAACCCTTGAATAGGTGTCCTCGGTCCACTGGGCTACTACCAAAAAAAATATATAATTAAGTATGTCAACGAACCGGATATGGTCGTATCCGTATATCTGTATCCAATGGATATTTAAAAAGTATATCCGTATCTGATTCAAAATTTCGGATATGGATTCGGATAAATATCCGAAATCAATAAATAAATAATTAAACATAACAAATTTTCATTCAAAGTTTAAAAATTGATTTAAAATTAAAAATTTACAAACACAAGTCCTAACTTTACAACTATTAGAAAGAATGTGAGCCACTTGATCAAAATCTAATGGTAGATATTGAATACTAACATTAACATTTTTTTTATGTCATCGGATACGGATATTTTTCAGATCGGATAGGGGTATATCCGTATCCGATCTGAAAATTTTAAGATACGGATACAGATTTTTCGGATATCAGATATTTTCTGCATTTTCGGATACAGATTCGGATCAGATGCGGATATTTTTTCGGATAATTGACAGACTTATATATAATATATTGTTAGGGTTTTGTTTGGTTGGGTACTTGGGTTAATGAATTGGTGGGCTTGGGCCTAGATGGGATGGGTAGTCTAGATTGGGTTGGGTAAAAGGAAGGGTTAGTTACTAGTTGTATTGGGTCAACGGGTTCATGGGATTGGGTCGGAGTAGACCCGGACCTGTCCCGTTTGGATGATCGGGTTCAGATCGGGTCTCGGATCTTTCGGGCTGGGTATTTTACGTTTTTTTTGGTCGGGTCCAGAACGATCGGCGACCCGTTGACAGGCCTACTTTGGAGGAGACGTGAGTTTGGAAAGATTAGAAATAAACAAGAATTTGATTTTTGTCAAATCCATTTTCAAATAACAAAAAATGTTATACTTTAATTAAAAATTGTAAATACAATTTTTCAAATAAGTGTTCTAGCTTTTTCATGATAGATGAAGAGACAACTTCATGTACACTCAGCTTTTAAAAAAGGTTAATTCACAAACCTATTTTGAAATAATAGGTGAAAGAATTTATTATCTTCAGTGGGGACATGAGTTTGGGAAGATTATGAATTTGGAGGAATCTAATTTCCCTAAATTGATCAAACAGAAAAAAAAAATTCAATTTAATTAAAAATTGTAGACATATTTTTTTAAATAGGTGTTCAAAAGCTAACTTTTTATGATCTATGGAGAGACAACTTCTTGTATACTTAGTTTTAAACTTAGTTGTTTTAAAAAAGCTAATTCACAAACCTATTTCCAAACAAGGCTTTAATGGAAAATGTTAGTCGTTTTTTTTGGAAAATCTTAACTAGCCATTTGGATAAGGGGTTTTGTTAACAATTTTTTATTTAAAGCAGTTTTTATTAAAATGACTTTTGAAAAATTATACTGTTGTAGTTTTTTAAAAATGAAAAAAACATGAGGCAAAGTGGCTAGTTAAAGTTGGGATTAGTTAGAGGCAAAATCTATAAAAGTTGTCCACACACTTTTTCAATAGTATTATTATGTAATTTATTTTTTGGTTGATTATCTCATTGTGAATCAATTCTCACGAAAAAAATTTCATTTATAATTTTTAATTAACAAGGATATTAATATTTTTGACAATCTCGTAGCACATGTGAGCACCTAATAACAATGGAATGGATTAGACGAAATTATATTTCAAAGGACATGAAATAACAATACTAATTAGTTACTATCTATTTTGATCTAGTTATACCTATTTATTCTAAATAAACATGTATTTTTTTGGCTTATTTCACTATTTTTGGGCTTATTTCACTCTTATTCCACTCTATTCTACATCTTCAGGACCAATCTTTTGCAGTGTCTAAAAGGGTAGTGTGTCATTCAGTGATGACAAATTTATTACACAATCCCAGGAACGCCACCAATTCGAGACACGGTGCAGAAGCACAAAACATTAAACTAAAATAAAAACTGATTCCAGTTTCAGCACAGAAGAGAGCAACTTTGATCCTGGAAAAACATGTCTGTTCTTTATATAACAAGTTGAAGCAAAATCCAACATTATCTGCAATCACATCAGTTCATAAAACTCACATTCCACGTATATGAAACGAATTATACATCGTAGCAAAACGTGACACAAATTTATTATTCCTCCATTAACTCACAAGACTATACACAAATACAACCACCTTGGCTTTCCTACTCCCCTTACACACACTTCCCAATCAATTAATCTCATGAAAATGAACATTTAAACCATGCATGCACCTCCCCAAAACATATAATACAACAAGAAGAAGAAGATTGAAACGAACAATGTGTAGAAACACAAAAAAAAAAGCATCTACAAGTGTGAACCAAGCATCTACAAGTGTGAACCAAATCCCACCCGCATCATTGCTTTGGCGGCTGCCCTGACCCCTTCTTCCCCGCCAAGAACTTGACAAACTTCGGAAAGAACGACTTCTTCTTCTTTGCATCCTTAAAGTCTGAAAAACTGACATCCGATTCATCATGCGAGTCGTATGTTTTTGGGCTTGATGCATGGCGGACATGCACAGCAGAGCTCAAGTCATTATCGACGCTCTTCCTTCCATCCCTACCCTCGTCAAAGCTTTTCACGGGGCTTCGAGAAGGAATGGGAGGCGGAGGAGGTGCGGCTGCAGCATCCGCCTTCCTCCGCTGCTCATGATCAGCCCTCCACTTCCTCAGCTCCTGCTCCACACCCAGCTTGCCTTTCTTGGCTATCTCTGCCTTCTCCGTTGCCGCTTTAAGCACTTCCCTCCTCTCTGAAAGCTCTTTGTTAGCTTCCTTTAGTCTTTCCAGGCTCTGCGAGTGCGACTGCTGCGCCACCTCTATCTGGGCAACAGCTGCTGCCACCTTCTGATTTGCGAGCTCCTCCGCCTCATGTGCTTGCTTGCTGAGTTCATAGTATTCATCGAGAGGAAGCGTCACTCCATCCGATATGTTCTCTTCGCTCTCTTGCAGCGCTTTAACAGCCGCCAAGGCCAATCTCTCCGAGGCTCTCGCCGCTTCAATCTCCTTCAAGGCTGCATTCAATCTGCTCTCTATCGTGGTCTCCCCGGCCTTAGCCTGTTCGGCTTCCTCTCTTGCCTTCCTCAGCTCTTCACGCATCGCTTGAGCCTCTAGTTTGGCCTGGTCTGCTTCTTGCGCTGCTTTTTGAAGCTCTTTCGGTAGCTCCACCATCTTCTCTCGCGCTTCCCTCTCCTTCATCTGGGTGAGCTCGATCTCCTCTTTCGTCCTGCTCAGCTCCGCCTCGAGGGATGACACCGCGATGGAGGCCATCCCTTCCCTTTGTCTCATGGTCGCCAAGGCTATCTTCTCACTCTCCAGCTCAGATTGAAGAGACACAGCTGCCACCTTTAGACACTTCACCTCGTCCTTCGCTTTCTCTATCTTGAACTCCACTTCATTGAGCTCCTTCTTGGTCAAAGCAACCACTGCTTTTGCAGATTTTGGAGACTTATCCGCTTCACCCGCCTCACTAGTCGCACCCTCTTCTTCCACTTCCTTTTTGGCATCAACTTCTTCCTTCAATTTGGCTTCCATGTATGCCGCTAGTTCAGCTTTCAAGTCGAGTAGGAGTTTCGATGCGGTGTCTAATTTTGACTTGAGATCTTTGGCTGACACGAGCTGCTCGTTCAGCCAAACCAACTCCTCCTCGGACTGTTTTAGTTCTTTTTCCCAATTGAGGGTATCCTGTTCTCTGGCCAACGATGCTCCTATTCTGTGTTCCTCTGCTTCCATATGCGCTGCATGGGCAGATTCTAAAGACTCCTTGGCGTTTATCAACTCTAATGTCAGTTCTTCGACAGTTTTCTCGATCTCCTTAGATGTTGACACCGCAGCTTCGGCTCGAAGAACAGCCATGTCCCTTTCTTTAACCAAAGAGACATACTCTGCTTGTAGTGCTATGAGTTCTGCTTTCACTGTCTTTAAGTCCGCAACTGCGGCAGCATACCTGGCTTTGGCGACATCGAGTTGGGCCTTGGCCGCAACACTAACTTCATCGGTGATCCCTTGTTCCATCTCTTCAAGACGGAGACGAGCAAGCTCAGAGTCCTGCTTTGCTTGCGCTTCTTCAGTCTGAGCTTTCTCAAGATTCAGTTTTAGCTCTTCAATGAGCCTCTTGGTGCTCTCCAGTTCCCAGAGCACCTGGGTTTTGGCGCCTTCTGCAGCTTCTGATTGCCTTTTGTACTCTGGGATCTCCTCTTGCGCCTTCTGAAGTTCAAGTTCAACATGTTTACGTTTCTGCAAATGCCGACAGATAATTGATATTTATATATTGAACAAAAAAATGAGAGATGAAATTCTTAGGTTGGATTGGATATTTAATGATTACAAATGAGACGTCCATGCTTAAAACTCATTTAAACCTTTTCATTCTCTTACTCTATACAAGCTTATTTAAAGTTTCCCTTTAAGCTATAAAATACAGTCAAACTGCATTTGCCATAAAATTTTCAGTTACCGTGAGATCTAAACACATTAAAGAACAAACCGATACTTCATGCTGAGAGATGTAGCTGCTAAGCTCAGTTAAAAATAACATAAACAAAAAATCATAGCATTGAAGTGGATCTTGTAACTATTTTGCATTTCTTATTATTTATTTTTAAACTAGAAAAATAGTCATATTTATGAATGTAGAATATAGTTTCAGGTTTATTATATTCAAGAATCCGTTTCAGTTAATGAATATGGTGGAAAGAACCTGTATTTATTTATTTATTATTTTTTGGGCAAGGAAAGAACCAGTTTCCTTTAAATTAGTTACCACAAATCCATTTGACGAAATGAGACTGTTTGGAAGTAGTAAACATACGTACCTCTATGGTCATGGCTTTATGGGCTTTCCAATCGACAATACCTCCAAATTTTGAAACAGCCTCTCTAACAGATTCAAAAGGTGCTGCAGTGTCAACAAGGCCTCTGTTGACAACAATCGGTTTTATATCTTCAGGTTGAACATTTGCCTCCGGTGTTCTGTTTATTTTGCTTTCAACCTTCAACTGGTGCTGATTCAGAACATCAGATGATCTGACTTGGGATGTTTCCATGTCTGGAACCTTTTCACCATTAGTTTCATGATTGTTATTGACTTGAATATCAACAGCAGAAATAGAACCATTATCTTCGTGTTCTGCAGTGGTATTGCTCAATGTTGCTGCTGATGCATTTAATGGTTCTGGTGCCGAACCATCTGCTATGGACGATCCAACTAAGATGTCCTCAGTTCTAGGTGCCAACTCATTCACATTCTCTAATGATGTTGGGACGGTCTGGTCCTGTGGTGGGCCCACATCTTCTTGCATGATTGATGTATCAGTATCATCTACATTTTCTTTCTGATTGTCTGCTCCAGTGATAACACTAGAAGCTGAGACTGGAATTTCCAAGTCGGTGGGAGCCTGTTCCTGAGAAGATACTTGTATGGGTGGAGAGATGTCCACAGGGGATGTCCCATGGCCATTACTTTCATCCATCCCACCAAAGTTAGGAGGACCAAACAAAACAAAAACCTGCAATTTAATATAAAGAGACTAAAGTCATTACAATGAACAGGTAATTCTATAAATCTCTTCATACACTTCACAAATATTGTATATTGCTGAAAATATAAAGATCATAATTGTGTGGGTGTACAAGTCGAATTAACGTTCAGTTTAAAATGAAGAGTGGTAGTCAGTAAATATCAAAATATACCAGAGTCAGCAAAGAATATGGCTGTTTGAATAACTTGGAAATATTAGATATCTTACACCCATATAAACCATGATATGGATGATGCAGAAGGAGATGAAACTCAATATATGAATATCCTTTAAACTTTAATTCTTGGCGTTCTCTGAAACATGTCAGGAGTGCCACCAAACCTAAAAGGAAGGTACACCATATGGAATGGAATTAAAGCTCACTGGCACTTAATGAAATCTATTCTACTCTCAACTCTAGTGAGTGATGTACCACTTAATGAAATCTACCAAGTGATGTACCACATAATGAAATCTACCAAGTGATGTACCACATAATGAAATGAATCAAAGTGATAAGAGTAACAATCATAAGTGAAAATATATTCATTTATAACATTTTCAGCAACTTCCACTATTTAGATGCAAAAAATCTACAAGTTTCTTGCCACTTTATAATGAACAACTGGAGTGATACAGCTCTCTTGTGCAGTGAGGAACACTTATGTAATTTCAACTCCAAATGGAAACTCGCATTTAAACAAAATGTGCACTTAATTTGTACAAAATTAAGTTCCGAGCTGCAGAGATGCATTGTTCTCTCCATGCATTTTGAGAAAATAATTGCATGATTGAATTGCACCTTGAAAAAAGACCTAATAAAATTCTTCACTTGTGATGTCACAGTGCACAACCAATGCATCATAAACAAGAAGCTCACAGTTGAACATAAGTGCAGACAAGATACTGTTGTTATATGACTTGTATCATCATCACCTACCGTTCACTAAATATAACGGATAGTCTTAAAAATGAAGTGACTCATGAGGACCAATGAGTGCCTAAGGGCCCGTTTGGATTGGTGTCCGGGGACTCCGCGTTGGGTTAAGCGGACCTGCTTCTCCGAAGCGTTGTTTTAACGCGTTTCAAAAACCGAGAAAAATAGCCTTTTATCGCCACCACTCCTTTTAAAACGCAAAAGCTGAAATTCTGTTTGGATGGGCAGTAGAGTTTGGTAGTGTTTTCAAATGCAAAAGCGGGCCTAACGCTTTGCCAAACGGGACCTAAGAAACATAGAAAACGGCTCAACTCAAGATTGATGATATTCTGAGATCATCTGCAACTTGATGTAAATGCTAGATGGTGAAGAATTTCTGTCAGACCAGATATGGGCAGGAAATGGACCTACTTTGGATTCCTTGGTCTAGAAGAATCGGCGGCTTGGGAACCTTGTTGATAATACAATTTTAAGTGTAACCATTCAAGAAATCATGTAATCCCCTATATTTGAAAAGTATCTAGACAAGGAGATCCGAGAGCACATTTAGTATATGATTTGCATTTGGCCCAGAGCAAACAAAAAATGCAGGCAAAATCATGGAGGAACATAGTTAATAAGAATTTGATTCAGCAGGTATTGCTATAATTATACGATTATTCCAAGATCTCTAGATTAATGTGAATACGCAGAAGATATTTTGATTTTGATATATGCTCAATGTAAAATATATTTGTAAAGAACTTGTCATAAATGAAATTTTAAACCAGAGAATTCATTGTAGCAGCTTGGACTTGGAGTGGAAGGTTAAATTAATAAATCTAGAAGCATGGATCAACAACCTAGTTGGTGCAGCTACAATTTACTACAACTGCATAGACCACCCTCTTCAAAAACATTGTACCAAATAACAGGTAAAACACATAAGAGTCACAAAAGTAATTTGACGGTTTTTTGCTTGTGGAACATATTTGACTTAGTCCATTCTCTGTGATTAATCTTCTAACCTCACATTTGAATATAATTAAATTCGTTCTACTATTGTCAGAAGTAATTGGTCAGGTTTTAGATTAGATGCAATTCAATATATAATGACAGGCAAATTCACCTATAGAAAATGAAATGGAGTACTAGCAGTAGATATGGTGTTGACAAGAATGAAGAACTGGTTTCTGTTGAGACCTAAGAAGCATATGGATACATCAGTAGGAAAATATGTAGACAGGACTAATGTGGTTAATTAATACTAGATCTAATATAAGGGTATTGTTAGAGTTTTGATACCAAAAAATCAAAATGAAATAATGCAAAAATTCAAATATTGGCATGCAAGATAGTGTAAATGACACATCAGATCTCCAACATTTGTTAGAACACATCATTTTTCTCTTTTCTTTCCAGACAATTTATAAATAATGTGTCATATACATGAGCTATTTTATGACTATGATTAAAAAAAGGTCCTTTTTATGACCAAAGATTGCAGAATTTCATATTAAATGGGAAAAATGCATTGATCTATTGATATTGAACACAGAGGTTCCAAAAAGTTGGAGCTACCAAATAATGAATTTAGCTTTAGCAATCACATCTGAGGTATCTGGAGCAGTTGTTTCTTCTAGGGAATGCAAGAGTGCTGTCTAATTGATGATCCTTCTCCCTAAACTATATGAGCACAGATATAGAATATGAATCCTAATGAACCAAGTTATTAATGGGGTTACAATTCGTGAACAAGAAAGTCAAATTCAAGCCAAGCATATCATTAGCCGGGTACCTAGAAATTGATATATTTAACATAAAAAGGACATGGAAAATAAATGAGTACATTTCATACTTCATTGACTGACTATCTCTGACAAAGTAAGATCAAACAACTAAATTACCGAAAACCTCCTTCCAGTAGAATCACCCATGTGCAATTCATGATCCCACAAGGGTTTTTTTTTTTTTTTTTTTTGAAAAAACGATAGGGTACCTACTCAATTAGATAAGAAGGGCCCAATGGTAGGTTGGATGATCCCACAAAATTAATGCCAACACGTAGAGTGCAACTTTGTTTCAAAATTCTTATTTCAACTTGAAACTATCCAATAACATCAGGGCCTTTTATTGATTTCTTTCCTCCAGAACTATCACTCATACTGTCTTTAAAACCTCGTATATGCTTTCAGAAACTATTCTGTTTTTCCACAACCAACAACAAATCAAACGACTCAAACAAAAAATTGATCTCCCAAATCCCTCCAATGATTCAAAACAAAAGGAGTTTCATTTTCAACTCTTGACAGCTCAAAAACTGCGACCTGGTTATCCCATTTCAGATCCAATACAAACCCAACAAACGAAACAACAATCCCACCATCTCCAACATGGGAAATTGCCTTCAATAACCAAAAATACAATCACAAGCAAATAAGCAATCAAACATGAACACCAAATCAAACAAGCATACCCAAAATCCAAAACAAACAAAAACCCAGTTCATATTACAAACAACAAACAAAAAAGGTGCAATCTTTAGACACCCGTTGACCCAAATAAGACCAAATCGACAACATATTTCCCAATTAGCAGCTAAACAGAACCTCAATTCCAATTCACCAACACAAACCACAAAAAAAAAGCTTACTTTTTTGTTATTCAGATTGAAAACCAGAGTCTTCTCCTTCTCCATCAACCCCACCTGAAAGAGTGTCCAAAGAATTCATCAAAAACCCAACAAAGAACAATCAACGGTCGAATTCAAACGAAGAATGAACACGAGAGAGAGAAAGAGTCATGAGAAGCACGTGCGTGAAACGGGGGTTGGGAGCGTCGGCGCGCGAGAGAGAGAGACAGAGAGAGATCAATGTTTTGTTGCGAGTGGTTCTTCTTTTGTTTTTGGTTTGTTTTGTATACTTCATGATTAGATAGATTTTATTTATATGGTCTGTGAATTATTGCATACACATAATATAAATAAAATAAATATATATAAAAAAATACAAAATAGAGATTGAAATGAAGAGGAAGAACTGAAGAAGCGTGTGAGATGAGAAGTTGACCCACCCAACAAATCCACGCTGTCTGAGAAATCTCTTTTTTTTTTTTAAATAATAATAATAATAATAATAATTGTGGTCATCTGTAGTTGAAGACAATATGCCACGTCACCCCTTTTTCTGCGCTGCAAATTTTTTTTGAGAATAAAGTATTAAAAGGTTGCTGATTAGAAAATATGAAATGTGAATGATATGTGCATCACATAATGCACCACATTTTTATTAGAATAGAAAAGGATGATATTTTATTGAGTCCCAACATTTAATTATGCAAAAAATGTTGTTTTATTTATCCAAATTAGTCTCTTGTCATTTCTTTGGTCCCCATTTTAAAAATGTGTTAAAACAGGGGACAATCTGAACTTGTGATTAATTATACATGTGCATTTAATGGGTTAAAGTGAATAAGTACATCAAATACGTGAACTTGATGAGCAGGGATGAATGTTTTTTTTAATTCATTCGTTACATAGGGGTGCTAGCCGACTTTTCAAAAATTCTATTAGCTAGAATGAATGTATCGTAACTCCATGTACTATCCACACTATGTAATTATAAAACTATCTCATTTGAAAAAACAAAATTACTAACTCTACGGAATATTGACTGATAACAGTGTAAATTGTATTCTAATAACATTTGACAATCAAACTGAAATTGTATTAATATCATTTGATAATCAAAGATAAAATGGTATTATGAATTTAGTTGGATTTGATTATTTTTGTGATTTCTTATAACTAGAAATTTGTAGTCAATAGTTGTAGAAATAATTGTAGGGTCCATTTGGCAGAGCGGTTAGGGCGCATTGGAGACGGTGGACGCTGGCAGACGCGGACATTGAAATAAACATATTTTCTTCAACCTGCGTTGATAATCCAATAGACACTTGTCGTTTATTGTATTCGGCTAATTTTTCTCATGTTTTTTATATCCGCAAAAACACCATCCCCCCCCCCCCTCCAACATTTTAAAATGAACAAAATGCCCAGTAACTTTGTTTCTTAAAACTCTGTGTTTATTGTAAGCATTTTAAAATCATAAGACCATAAATGATAAAATGAACAATATCTTGCTATGTAGGTCTTATGCATTACACACAAAACCGCTATGATCGGTAACTTTGTTTCTTAAAACTCTTTTTAGGCCCATTTCAATTAGATAAGCATGTCTACTATAATACTACTTTTCAAAAAAATTAAATTCTATCATCTATAATTATAATCTATAATTGCAAATCAATAACACGATCAAGATCTTCAATGCAAAAACTGGTCAATCCTATTTAATACCAAAAAAAAGTTCACTTTGATGTCTCATCATGTCATCGATTATTTCATTTTAGTTCATGAATGATCGAGTTTAAAGAATGTCTCATGTGTGATCTCCTGGACTACCAGGACTGGATCATATTTCAACAAATTTGCAATAAACATAATCTTCTGAATATATGACTGACCTAATAAGATCATCCATCAAAGCAGACAGCATATACTTGGCTTCCATTCCAAGATTATTTTGAAACCATGAAGGTTAATGCGATGCATTTTGACCGAACTGGTGAACCTGAATAACACCACTGTATAAACCAAGAAGTAACTGGCCTTCGAATAAGTTATCAAAACGATTGGATGAGCATGGCCACCTAACAAATCTGACATTGAAGCATTTCACTTCCTCTGTTTAACAAACTCTGGCCTCTACCCACTTGAACCAACTTTCCACCAACTGAAGCTTTTATGAGTTGGTCTCTATACCTGCACAAATTACAACCCTGAAATTACAACCCTGCAAGTTGTATCTTTTTTGGCACCTTGGCAGACACCTCCTCTGCTGGGGTGTCTCTTCTTTTTCTTTTTCTTTGGCTTTGGGCTGCTTGGCTGTTATTGGATTTCTTCAATGGTTGCCTTTATGTATTTTCATTGGGTTTTGTTTTTAATATTATCAAAGGCCACGAATTTCCAAAAAAAAAAAAAAATTCAATATTTTGTTATGTTTTATTTTAGGAAAAATCCAAACAATCCCCATGTAAAATGCTTCAAATCTAAATAATTCCCTAAGTTAAATTTTTATTGATAGATGAAAAATATTATGCGAATATTCCGTTTGACTAAATCCGATTGAAAACACAGTATACCTAAACCTCCTACAACATGTTTAAGCAAAATCATATGTAAATACGATTTTATCCATTTGAATAGAGGGTTTATCATATATTTTATTTTTAGCCAAGGTTAATCAAACAAAATATTTGCATAATATTTTTCAACAATCAACGAAAATTTAACTTAGTGGGCTATTTGAATTAATATAGGTGTTTTTAGAGGTTACATGGATTTAAAAAAAATCAGGGGGTTATGTAAATTTTGAACAATTTAGAAGGAGTTATATGGCTTTTTCCCTTTATTTTAATATAAATTACTAGTATTAACTGCCGTACGGTCTATATTTTTATGAGTGTCTGACCTCTACATCTAAAAAAAATAAAGAATTGTTACCCGTTGTCTTGTACATAATGAATTTTACAGTACTCACATTATTGATTGTATAAGGTATATAATAATTTGTATAATAACTTTACGAAAATGTTAAAATATGTATTTTAATGATTAAATATATTCCCTGACATACACACAAAAAAAAAAGGAGAAAAGAAAAAACAATGACATAGGAAAATGAGATTGAAATTGGACATGCAAATTGAGGGACCCATTTCAACCTGTCTCAAGAACAACCAATTAATTAAAGGAAAAGCAAAAATTCATATTACAGACCGATGTCCATCTAATATCTTATATTTTTTTTAAAGTCCATTTAATCATCTGCAAACACGTGAAAATTCCAAATATCTCCTTCTATCAGTCAAGTTAACTGTTAACAAACATTTAATCTCACATTGAAAGTAATTGTTTTTCCATATGAAAACATGTAACTCATCTCTTGCTCTAATCATATACAAACATATATGAAAATCCAAATAACTCATTCTATCAATCAAATTAACCCTAAGTTAACAAACATTTAATCTCACATTGAAAGTTATATATCCTTTAATTCTCTTCTCTTTCTCTTCCCCTTCTCCATAGCTTCATTTGGGTTTTTTTTTTATATCCTTTAATTCTCATATATATATTTATTGTGGTATAATATTTTTTTTGTTGGGATGAAGAATATCACAAATTTTATTAATAAAAAAAAAAGTTGAAGAAGGTGAAGGAGAAATGTTAAGGAATGTTATATGCGGGGAAGGATAGAATCATCATTCTAAATCCCCATTTGAAATGAGAATAAGACTTATTATTAAGTATACATTTATTCCGACATAAGTGAAAATAAAGTGATTTTGTGTTTGGTTGTGTTTTTAATTATTCACGTTGGTAAACGTAAAAATAAATATTTTGTTGTTTGGATAAAATGTAAATAAAGTATGGATAAAGATTTATAATAGGTGAAAAAATAATGATAGTTGATTTGACAGGTGATTTATAAGAAGTGATGACAGTTGATTTGACAGTGTGCCCACATATTCTTTGGGTGGAATAACCCAGGATAACTTTAATTCTATGGGTTGGTTGGAATCCATATATCACTTTATACCAATTTATTCTGACATACTTTATCCCTGGTATTCTATATTTCCAAACACCTTTTATCCCTTATTTTTTTTTTATCCGAGGTTATTCGGTGGCTTATTTCCATTCCAAACAGGGGTTTAAGATTTTTTTGAATTATTAATAGAATGTAGAGAGTTAATAAAAAAAATTAACTTTTCGAATATGGGTTTAAATGATGGAATATTAAAAGAATATTTTAAATTTGTCAAGAGATTATTTGAATTTTCATATTTGTTTGGAGGGGTTTATATGGGCTTTAAAAAAGTGAGTGTTGTTACACACGGTTTTATCCTAGACCCAAGTAAAAAAATTATAAGAGCATATACTTATCTTAATAAGGCATATACTTTAATTTTTTTTCATTTTCTATAAATGCATCTATACAATTCATTGGAGCATATGCTCCATTTTTTAATAAAAATATGTATCTTATTAGATAAGATATATTATTTTAAAAAAATTCAAAACACTTGTAAACTGGATTTAAGTCTAAAAAATAGACTGGATGTATTATTCCAAAAAATTATATGGATATCGAATTGTTTGCAAGGGTTAGAGGAAACGCCACTGTTAAACTCAATTTTTTTTACAGTTCAAAATACATTCCTATATACTTCGTTAAAAATCTAGTAGAACATTTACCTTATTAAATTTTTTCTTTCACTTATTAAAAATTGGTTCATTTAATTCAAAATAGAACGATATACGATTTTTATTAAAACATATGCTAATTAGATGATGTTTATTATTATTATTTAAATAAAAACATGTGTGGTCTGAATTTTAATTAGTAAAAATGACTGAGTGTTAATTAAATGGGCTATAGTCTATAGAATCCGCCAACCCTCTCATTAAATGGGTTTCAAAAAGTCAGTGGAATCCCGATCATAAAGGAAAAGGCCCAAAAGGGTTGCCAGATAACCCGGCCCATTCAAAACACCGTCTTATTTGAAACCAAAATCCACCGTAAAAGCTTTGTTGTACTAAATCATTTTTATAGTCTAAAATATAGTTATATATACATCATTAGATTTCTCTACTCATTGTATTAATGTATATACATCATTCAAATTTTTTTACATTTTTTAAAAATGTTATCATTCAATTCATTGGAGTAGTACTTTACTTTTCATAAAAGTATATACCTATATGATTTTTTTTTAAAAATGTATGGTCTGCGTTTTGAGCCGTAAAATGGACTCAGTACAGCATTACACCCGGTTCATTTTTGTCTCAAATGCAGTCCGCATTTTTTATTTATTTTAAAATAGTATATCTTGTCTAATAAGATATATACTTTTATAAAAGATAGAATATATATATTCTAATGAATTGAATACCATCATAAATAGGGAATGTAAAAATTCTTAAGAGACATATAACCATTACATTGAGTGCAGGAGGAGAACGGGAATATGAGACTTAAAGCGCTCAAATCCAAATACATACTATTATATAAAAAATTAACATTTTTATATATATTTTTGAAAAAAATAGAGAAACTTAATCGACCATGCAGTGAACTAATTGAGTAGAACAATATATACTCCACTATACTAAAACGTATAACGGATTAGGGGATCATCTCATGAAACCAGGCATACAGAAACAATCCAAACCTAATCAATACAGCATCAGCACTTCAAACAAGACAGAAACAATGATCAATAAAACATAATTAATATATATATGTATATATATAGAGTCATCATATTGAACTCATCGTTGCACCCAAAACAAAACCGTGTTCGTCGGCCGTGACACAACCGAAGACACCATGAAATTTCACTTTATATGACTCACATTGTCATGCAAAAGATTTCTGAAATTCTAGTCCTACATTGCTCATATAGATAGAGATGTCTTCAAAGACATTGGGGATTACATCTCTCTAAGGCTTCTCACTGTGACACTTGTAGCAGCATCCGTATTCATCATCCTGACAAATAAAATCAAATTCAGCGACGGTGAGAAGGTCAGTTTCAAGGATGTCACATCGGTAAGTCTAAACAAAATTATAAATATTTTCTAAGATGAGATTCAATCAATATTACATTAGAAACCTCACAGGTTAAACACGTGATATCAGTCACTTATTGAAGACTGACAAAAACCATTATCTTAATTTTGACAGATACACGCTTGCGACAAGCATCATTGAGGCCCTCTACAATCTCCTACTTATACCCTTTGACATTCACTGCACGTGTACAGGAAAATGTATTGTATGAAGCGAATACATGCTAGATTTCATCATGTACTCCGACATGGTAACCACAAGCCTAGAGAACTTGTTTTCATTACTCTTTAAATGATGGTTTTATCAACATATGTATTGGATTCTTTTGATTAGGTCATAACAGTCTTATTGGCTACCGGAGTTGGCGCCGGATTTGCGGTCTCAATCGACATGAGGAGGCTCGTCCATGGTATTCCAGCGAATGCGGTCACCGCCAAGACGGTGTCGAAGCTTGATAAGTTCTTCAAAAGGGGGAAAATCTCAACAGGGCTCATGTTCCTCGGATTACTTTGCATGGTGGTCATATCTGTTGTTTCCAACATTATTAGGACTAACAGCAGAGAAAGAAGGATGCGATTGTTTGGATAAGATAGTTGGGTAGTTATTCCATCTATATATCATTGTTTTTTCATTATATATTGTCATCCGCCATTGAATGCTGGTCCATGCAATTGAAATTATGGTTCACGTACACTCTACAGATTCCAATATAATAATAATCTCTCTAATTTTCTCTTTACGGGAAAAATAAATTATATATGATTAGTAACACTAATGGAGAATAAATAGAATGCTAGAAATAACCTGAAAATTCACAAGAAGAAATCAAATGTGAAACAATTATATGGATATAAATATATGCATATGAATGCACTTATATATGCACATCACAAAAACAACATTATATGCACAATTTGGCTAGCTGGCGTTGGCTGTTTGTTTGGTCTGATCCTTTGCATTCAATTGAGCATGTTATACAAGGTTGAGTTGTAACTGAACTAAAATCTTTTATATTGAAAATAATCTAAAGAATCTTTCCATAGGCCAATGAGTACTATATATGTAAATATATATAAAAAAATTAAGTGCACACATGGTTATTTTTTTATTTTCTGTTAGTCCAGTTTGATTTGACGGGTGATTGAGGACTTCTAAAAAATCCTAGAACTACTTTGCATTGCTTATAAACTTCAGGGTTCTGATAAGATCAAATACATCAAAGCTAGTGTTATTGAACTTATATAAAAAATAAGTAAATTAAAGAAATTTAAAACCACATAACATAAAAATCTCTTTAATTTATAATTAAATTGGGAGATTTTGTTTATAGATGTGTGTGGGGTGGTATATATTTGTATGGAGAGGGTAGAGAAGGACCTGCATGAGCGTGTCCAAGTCTAATAAGGGACAAAAGTGACTTCTAAAGCTTGTCAAATTAAATTAATCTGGTATGTCCTAACTACAACCACCCTTTCATGGTTGGTCATTCTAGACAAACCTTCCAAATAAATAAGCTACTAATTTAAGCTTTCACACTTCCATACATTGCCCCGAACTTATAGAACATGCATCTCTTTTTCCCCCATTGAAAATTGAAGGCATCCCTTTCAAGTGTGTATTCCATTCTTTAAACCCTAACTGCTTCCATTGTTAGTTAGCCAAGCAAGAAAATGCCACATTTTTTTTCCTAGATTTTTCGATACTAAAATCCCCTCCATCCGAGATCTCCGGCGGCCACCATAGAATCCATGAAAGAAGAAGAATCTCCTACGTAGACTTAAATCAAACATATATTAAAGGATTATTGAAATTAATCATGCTTATAGCAAGTCACCTTAACCAACGTTTAGATAAGTCCAATTTGTACTTGTACATTATTTTTATATTGCAATGCTAATTGCATGATCTCATATGTAATAAATCACTCTCTCTATGACCATCTATATGTATAATTAGCCATTTTAAGATCATCTTAGTCAAGAGAGATGCATAACAATGTTGGGTGTTGCAAGAAGAGGAAGAGAGGGGAGAGGGTCTTCAAGTTCAAGAGCTTCGGCCACCCCGGCCACCCTGCCGCCGACTTCGACGGACCTTTCCACCGGAACGTTAGAGCTCTCCTCGAATTCGGACACCCAGAGCCGAGCCTGCTCGGCGGAGGCCTCCCTTGTTGGTCTTTCCAACTAGAAATCCATGGCAACCCACCTGTGATTATCTACTTATACGTCGTCGAAGAACATATCGAATCGTCTTCTCACCGTCACTGCCATCACTGTAGACACATTGGTACACTCTGCCTAGCTCGCTTTGCACCTTCAAAGACTACATACACACAATTCTGAACTTGTTATATGTTCTGCTGTGTGTATATATATAGGTTGGGGTCACCATATGATCTGCAATGAGAGGTTTCATTTTGTCTTGCCTTCTCACAAGACGATGCCAGCTTTGCTAGTCCAACCGGACTTCGAGCGCGATCGGAGACGCAATTCAAAAACAACACCTACTGGACTTGATTTTCTGGACCACGACGGCCACCTAATGCATGGCGTCGTGCACTCGAACGGTTTCGGGCATTTGTTGCGCGTAAATGGCTTCCAAGGCGGCTCCGAATTCGTTTCGGGGCATCGGATTATGGACTTGTGGGATCGCCTGTGCACCAGACTAAAAGCAAGGTACGTAGTCTCATCAGTTCTGATAGTTCTGTGATAATTTTAGACATGTGTCATTCAGTCTTTTTATTGAGCACTGACATAAACATTAATTGATTTGATAGGAAGGTGAGCTTAACCGACGTTGCAAAGAAGGCATCCATGGAACTCAGACTGGTCCACGGCATCGCCTACGGCGAGCCATGGTTCGGACTCTGGGGCTACAAATTCGGCCGTGGGAGCTATGGTGTCACCCCCCAGAGCTACCAAAAGTCGATCCAGGCGGTCCGAGACCTCCCGTTGAGCCTCCTCGCGCACACCAACCTCTGCCGCGCGGACCTCGCGCAGACACCGATCATCATCTCAAAATACCAAACCATCGCCACCCACCCGATGCACAACCTCGCGCAACTCTTCCGGTGCATGCTCGAACTCAAGCACCGCCTCCCGCCCGACCCGATCAAGTTCATGGATTACCACGCGATCTCCACCGAGCCCGCTTGTCGCTGGTCGCCCAAACGCGTAGAAATGGCGGCGCGGGTCATCGTCGAATCGCTTAAGAAGGCGCGGTTCAAGTGGGTGTCCAGGCAAGAAGTCCGCGACGCCGCTCGCATCTACATCGGCGACACGGGTCTCCTCGATTTCGTGCTCAAGTCCCTCGGCGACCACGTCGTGGGGAATCACATGGTCCGCCGAACCGTCAACCCGGCGACGAAGGTTCTCGAGTACTGCCTGGAGGACGTCGCGGCGGACGCGCGCACGCACACCTGCAGCGCGCGCGGGGCGGCGACATTCGGGTTCAAGTTCACGCGCGCGCAGCTCGCGAAGGACATCGCGCACGTGTACAACCGCGCGTTGTGCGAGCGGAGCGTCGCCGCCGCCGTGCAAGCCATCCTCGACGCGAAGCGCCTCGTGAAGGACTTCCAGCGCGAGCCGATCGAGGGGCACGTTAAGGCGGTTTGCGCGGTATTGTTCGGCGAACGGAAGCGGGCGATGTCGCCCGATGAGGTGGTGGTGGCGGGGGAGGCGGAGAGGCGGTTCGGGGAATTGTATTGGGGGTTGAGGGGGTTCGTGGCGGAGAAGGTGGAGGAGACGGCGGAAGGGGTGGTTGTGGAGGGGAGGGCGGCGGCAGAGGAGGCGGAGATGGTGGAAGGCGGGGACGATGAGCGGTACGTGGAGTGCGCGTGCGGGGCGAGGGGGGATGACGGGGAGCGGATGATCGGTTGCGATGTTTGCGACGTGTGGCAGCACACGCGGTGCATCGGTATGTCGGCCGGGGAGGATGTCCCGCGCGTGTTTATTTGCGCGCGGTGTGAGCGGCATTTGTGTGCGTTCCCTTCTGTTTTGTGATCAATTGCGGCTCAAGGGATTTTTATAGATGAAGATATTTAAAAATTAAATTTTACAAAATTTTAAAAAAATTAACTCTTGTCATGTATTTATAAAAAACGTAAACTTTTTTTTGAAAATAGAACAACAACTTACATTAACAAAAAATAAATTATCAAAGAAAGAAGATGAAGGATTTTCAATATATAAATTTTTATAATTGTCTTCGATGAAATTTCATGTTTTGAAATCGTTGCACGATAATTTCAACATGAACATTATCGAATATGCATTTTTCAATGTAAGTGACCAAACAATCATTCATCTACTGATTACCCATTTTGTTAAACAATTGATGGGCTGGTGGAGTCACTAATGAGCTGGATTGCCATGATTTGAAAGGGTGATGGTAGTAGTAATACTATTTTTTTTTTTTTTAAATTGTGATGGAGTTAATTGACATCACCACATATATAATGTGGTGCCGCCCCAGTCTATGGTGTTTTTATACGTTTTGGCTTGCTCGAGCTGGTGCTGAATAGGGATGCTGAATAAGGGTCATTTGTGTTCTGTATTTTATTGATGGAATAGGGGTCCCGGTTTGTGATTTTGAATTCAACGGCTACTTAGGAAAGATAATCGGATTCGGATCCCAATTGGTTATCTTGGCGGATCTGATAGTTCCCCCGAGATTGAAACTTTGGAGGCCCATCCGACTAAGGTGGCCCATGGGCTGATTAGCTGTTCGTGCATCACACATTAAGGCACTAATACTTGGTCGTTATTGCTATCATTAACTGAACATATACTTCATGGAAAAAAAAATGTAAAAGACATGCATTTAGTTTGTTGGAGTATATAAATAATTTTATTGAATGCATGTATTTTATTAGTCAGTCATATACTTTTAAAAAAATTCAAAATAGATCAAAACTGCAGAAGTGACTACAAGATTATTTGTCCATAACATTTTTTATCGCAATATTATGCAAGATTATAGCTCCTTTAATCTATGGAGCCATAAATAAATGAATACTTTATTGTTATATCATATTAGTATTAGTGATCATATTTCATATACATGGTTTTCACACAACCATATATAAGAATGAATTGAAGGAACATGTGATGCAAATCTTTATTTAAATATATAATAATAAATAATATCAACATAGTTTAATATATTATGAAACATCATGAATCCAAAAAGGTATCAGTGTAGAGGGAGGGAGGGAGGGGGGGGGGGGTGTATAACAAAGTAGCAAACCCTTGAAAAGCTCCTAGAAAAGGTTAATCAAATGGTAGGTCCAGGGCAAAAGGAGAGCTCACAAAACCACATCACGTTAGTGACACCAACGTGGGCTGTTTTTTGTTTCCCCCAACTTTCTTTAGAGAAAAATTGATGAGAGATTCGATGTTTTTGATTTGGTTGAATAGTTTTTGTGTGGTGAAGACAACTTTTTATGATTTATGGGATGGGCTTCACATGGTTGTGGTTTGTGATTTATTATTGTTGTTTATTATCCTTGGGTGACTTTCGGATAAAGTCTTGAAGGAAAAGGAAGAACTTTTTCACTTTACAAAAATGAAGCTAATTTTTTAATAGAATGTCCTCCAACCTTCATGAATGATTAGCCTTTTTTTCTCCTTTTGAAATGTTTTTTTTTGGCTTTTGCATAAGCTTATAAAATAATGATGTCAACTCCATTAGCTTCGGAATTAAGTTACCCATGCGTATGTATGAGTGTTCAAACAACTTACGTAATGTTTGGGAAACCAGTGGGAAGAGGAATTATACTTAAATCTAAACTCATTCCAAATGCCTCTATAATTTTAAAAATAATTTTTTAAAAAATAATTAGTCATTTATGGTATTTTACTATTTTACATAATTTTATCGTTTAAAGTTTTGTTATTATATTTTAATTAATTATTTTTAGGTAGTTTGACAATGGATTAAGATCTTAAGAATAAGTTGTTTTAAATTTGTTATTATATGTAATTTATTAAAATTGAGATAAAAAATAAAAAAATGTTACTATAGCATTTAGGTGGAACAAAATATCTTAATTTTTTCACATTTTAACCCGATTATTTTTTTATATCAAATGGGATACGTTGTCATCCTCCTATTTAACCCTCACAATTATCCATTATCCTATCACTTATCACATTGTCAAAACAACTAGGCTAGTTTGGTAAGGGGTAAGGTTTTGAATATAAGTTATCTTAATTTTAGAGAACAAAAAGTCCATCAATTTTGTTCATATTTAAATTTGTTAAGGTTTGGATAAAAAGTGAGGATAAATGTTATCATAACCTCTAGATGGAACAAAATATCTTCATTTTTATTTTAAAATTGGAACACTATCCGTAATTTATCTAAATTATTTTTTATACCAAACGGGAATAAGTTGTCATCCCACTCATTTATTCCATAATTGCCCATTATCACATCACTTATCCCCTTGTCAATCCTAATTTAAAATTTCTATAATATTGTTATTACGATACGTGATCTTGAAAACGAAAGTTACTATTTATTTATTTTCTTGGCTGGTAAAAGTTTTATTCTTGTACATACGGCCAATTCATTTAATTTTGTTTTTCTTTCCGTGTAGATTCAAGATATTTTCATAGAAGACGCCAGTGATGTCATTTATTCTCCTTCCCAACTATTATTAGTATATCACCCAGCAAAAAATGTACTATATGGTATAAGAAATCAAAGATTCCAAGCTTGAAATATACACCTCTGTCTCACACACGACCAGGTCACACTGTACAAAAAAAGAACAACATGAAATAACACATACCTTCTCAGGATTTGTTCCAAACTACAGTAAACCGACCGACATGAAAATATGATAAGATTTAAATATACACCAAAGTTAGAGTTATACATTATGAGAGTCCTAGTCTTTCAGTTAGTTTTGCTTTTTATCCAAAAATATGAAGACACAAAAAGAGGAACTGCAGGGAGAAATATTTCCTCATAAGCTTGCAATTTAGGCCTTAAATTTAACTTCTTGTCATCTATATATACCCATGTTGTTAATCATTATAAACAATAGTACGATCAAACTGCATTGGTCTTTTTCAGTGTTTACTTGATTACAAGCAAATTAAGAAGAAAAGAGACCATCACCTTCATCCTCTTTAGGGAGACCAGATCCAATCGGGATGAATATGTGACATGTGGATTACTGACCAACAGTTGCATTACATGTTAGGTTTCAAGAAAGATAATTTTTGAACAACACATATATATATAAAAATTAAATAATAACCAAATGAATCAAACGGTACAGCTCATTGATCACAATAAAACATCTAAATGAATTTCATTAGTGAAACTGTACAACAAAAAATCATCAGTCATGGATCAAAACTCATAAATCAATATTACAACATAACATCGAAATAAACTTTTTTTGTGTGACAATAAATTGAACTCAACAATTTTTGAACGTAACATACCTTGCATTGAGCTGAACTTAATTCATATGAATTAAACAATTAATGAATCAAACTAAACAACTTATAGATCAAAGTGAATAATTTATCATCTCAGTATCTAGCACGCAATGTGATCTGATCAACCTTGAAGGATCCAGTCCTGTTGGATAAGACCCTCCAACCAGGTGTATGTCTTTATCAGCCAGAGACAAAAAGCTTTATGCAACAAGTGCCTCTCCTCTCTCTTTCTATATCTCTCTCCCTTCTCATCCACCCATTTTCAACATTTCTCTATCTAAAGCATGACATGTTACCACTCAAAGATGATGCTCTGCTGGGATTGCTTTTTGTTTCGTTTTAATTTGTCTTGTATAACAAATGATCCACTAACACGAGTGAGGGCGACGGGGGCACATGCTCCCCTTTGTCATTATATCACTCCCCACAATTAAAAGGGACTTCCCAACTGTAACTCAAAACATGCATAGATGAGGGACCATTGCCAATTTAGCAAATCAAAGATGAACACTCTCTCTCTCTCTCTCTCTCTCTCTCTCTCTCTCTATCTATCTACCTTTTTCATATGAATTCTTTTTGGTCTTTTTATGTACAACTTTCTACTTTAGTTTACTTGTGTAGTAATGAAACCTAGATAATTAATTAATGAAGGTTATAAAGTTTTAGGTTGATCAATTCTTCAGGGTTACATAAGCTGGTTTAGAGAACTAATATAATCATGCGTGATAAAAAAGATAATGTTATAATCAATCATATTTTTATTCTTCATGCCTTTCTGTCTGACATGCATGTAATAAGAGATATATGAGTCCATGTATCTTCCAAGTAAAAGTAGCAACTATGATAAGGCAAAACAAATAGTGCAAGGCTAGCTATCTTACACCAAGATGCACTCTAATGTCGTTCTATTGCATTTAAAGCATGAGTTAAAATAAAAGTGACATACGACCATGTATAGGATACGCGATCCACACCACACAAAGAATATATGCGCTTACCTTTCACCATGTGAAAATGAGATTCTTTTTTTTTTCTCCTTAGCTTTAGTTTTAGTTGATCAGTGAACATATCTCTCACTCATTGTCTCAAAAGGATAAGTTTACACATGGTTTTTCATTAGGAGATTTGTAGGCTTGTAGCCTATATTCTTTACTTCAAATATATGACACTGTTCTAGATCTTCAACTAGGGTTTAGGTCCACTAGAACCCTACACACAAAAGAGAAGGTGCATTGAATTGCTTTTTATGCCCATATTGTGTATCAGGGGATCATGCATCTCCCTTTACATTTGTTTTGTTGCAAGTTGACCTCTAGTCCTAACAAGGCATATATATTGCTCTCAACCTAACATGTCACAGTGTCTCTAGCTATACACTTATAAGAGGCAAAAGAATATCTTCCCTTCACCATTATTACTACATATGTAAACATGTGTCTCCTTACATCCATACCCCCCGACATCGTTCTCGTGCATTTGTTTAGTGGTTGTGAGTGAAGATTATCATCACTGGGAAATCGCCATCACTGATCGTCTCTACATATACATTCCATAAGATGCATGCCAAACATACTAACATACAAACATATGGAGAAATCTTAGATAAAACCAAACCTTGTTAGTCAAGTACCTCTTTCGAGTATAGCGCATTGTTGACCTATGAACATAGGATTCGATATCGCACAAATCCTCTTGTCTCCTAAGGACACTAGTTATGTGATGACAATATCTTCATTAGCACATATTATAACTAAAGGAGGCTTAACTGTGAAAATGATCATTGGATGCTTTTCAATGTCTCCTAAGTTTAATAAGAGCCTGCATCAGGGGGCCAGAGTCTGTCCCATTTGGGATAAGTAATCCCCAACAGATAGGTTCCTAGCTATATAGAGACGTATACATTAATTAATATTGATAATTCCAATGCAACCACAGTTTTCTTTTATGAATTGATGGACATGAATCAGAAAATCTCCTATATATATGGAACCGTCTGTGATTTTCATTAGACATTAATAACATTGTATAATTTACACATGCATGCATAGAGCTTCCTTGTCAAACAATGTTGAACTTTGCATCATTTTATATAAATCTTAATTTTCTATTATAAATCATATTTTAAGGAAATTAATAGAACATTATACATTTGAAGAGATGGCTCACTGGGGTTCTAGAAGAGTATCATAGTATATCAAGAGTATCATAGTATATCAAAAAAATGACTTCAATAAGATGAAAAGGATATAAGCAAAATGAAGTTGGCATGGTCCTGTATAGTTTACATGTATGCATGGCTCTATCCATATAAAGGTGGAAATCAAAGTCTGAACTGATCACCTAAGCTAACAATATACCAAGTATCTAGAAAAAGATATGAATAGACACAACATACATACATGCTACTGCAGCTTAGTAAGTGTTACATGCAGTGAGAGAGATGGGGAATCCATATTTGACTTGGAAAAAACAATGATATCCAACCACATAAGTGGGTTGGGGGGATTAAATTATCAATAAATGGTGGAGCCCCCTCACAAGGACAAGACAGTCTTCAGAATATTGTGTTTGGAGACATCCCAGTTGTATTAAATTCCCTCTACAGGTCCCTGTATCCAAGCTGTTCATCTCCACCTAATTGAAACCTTGTGAAGATAAGTTTTCAATACAGTTTCCTTCAATTTTTTTTCCTTCTTATTTTATTAATGTCTCCCTCAGGGGAAAAACTATCACAATCTGTTCAATGTTAAAATAATGGTCAATGATACATATATACAATCCTTGGATGCTGTTCCACGTGCATTTAATTTGTTTTTTTAGAATGAATATATCATGTAATGAAACATATATATACGCTTATAAAAAAATTGATACATATAAGCTACTGAAGTGTGTATATCAATTTTTGTAAAAAGTAAGAAATATATATGGTTCATGTTATCTCATTGGTGAAATGGTACTACATCTAGAGCAAGATATGATGATCACCGTGCTAAGATAATTTAAGGATCCATATCATTTTATTTTATATCTTTTTAGACCCCATTATTTGCTCCAAGAAGTCCTAATCATTCCTTTATAGTTTCCTTAAATTTGTTTTACCTAATTAATTAGGTAGTTGTAGAGGCTAAATTTTTTGGACCTGATACTTTATTATCATGTGTAATCCAAGCGTCTCCCCACAAGAACATCAGGTGATTGACATGTGTCCCCTGAAGTTTAGGACATGTGTCAACTCGCCTTTAACTGGTCGGGTAAAAACGGATCCCGTTTTATCTTGGCCCGAATACACAGGATCTCGCCGTATCCTCAGTGATAACCACCGCATCACACCATATCCTCTATGATAACCACCGCATCCCTCCATCCTCTCTCATCTCATAACATCCTCTCATCAGCGGTGTGGATGGAAGATTAGGAGAGGATTCAGATGCGCAGTTACAAGTGAAAATATATAAAGGGAAGGCATTCTCATGAACATGGATATGCAAAATTCATTTTTACAACAATCCTAAATCGGTCGATTCGACTCACTAACTTGCCCGTCGGAGGACCTTTTCCCTTAGTCAGTTCTAGAAGATCATCATCCAGTGCTGTGACCAGTATTGTATGAGGAGCAACAAGAGTGTACATATCCATAAACCTGAATCCGGATAATCAATTAGTTTTGTCCCCTCTGGTTGTCAATTAATTTAAAGTGTCTTATTTTGATGTTTCACTTAACACAATCAACCAGCAATGTCAAGTCTCGTTAATCAACGTTAGATCAAGAGATTCACAAAGTTGAATAAATAAAAATTTAAATCAAATCTACAAATTTGCATGTCATATCAAATTCTAGCTCTGGATAGTCAATTAATCTATAAAGTGTCTTATTTTCAGAGATGCTTTCACTTAACACAATCAACCAGCAATGTCAACTCGCGTCTCAGTTAATCAACGTTAGATCAAGAGATTCACAAAGTCTGACTGACTACTCCGACTGATAAAGCGGGAATTTAAATCAAATCTACAAATTCATGCATGTACATTATCAAGTTTTTCTATTCCTAGCTGTAGATAATACAAGAAGTAGTATCTCAAGAAATGGATCAAATCTTACAGCTTGAACAAGAAAAAAAAAAGGTTTGTCTTTTCTTTTCTTTTTCTATTTTAAATTTGCATATGAATGGGAATACTGAATACCTATGAAAATCTCTCTCTTATAAAAAGTGGTTGAAATAAAAGATTACACTGTTAAATAAATTCTCCATGAATCATATCCACATATTCACTTGATTAGATGCCCGACAAGAGGAATTATTTTTGTCCCAAGTGACTTTTCGCGTCTTCCATATGAAAAATAGGATTTTAAATAAAGGACATATATATAATTGTGATGCAGATCATAGTCATGCTGATTTCCCCCCAACTCATAATGGAAAATAAATTTAGTAACAAAAAATTTGAGGTTTCATTGGCATCACATGAGTGGGTTTAATAATTCATTAACGGCAGTCGACAGCATGAAAAAATGTTTTTCTTCTTTTTTGTTGGAGGCTTAAACTGAAAAATAATGGTTCAAGAAGTTAGGTATAAACAATAAATGATATAAAACAAAAAGTGGGATATACCTATATGCATCTCTATTACTTTTTCTAAAACGTTATATATTTTATTAAATACATATATATATTTTTCCTGACGTAATGAAATCTATCCAAAATATGATAATACCTATAGGAGACTGACTTTTGACAAAAATTTAAAAACCACTCATCCCCGCAAGGATTAAGAAAATAATGATGGGTGTTGATTTTAGAAAGAGAATGAAAGTTTATCAGAATGGAATAAATATATTTAAATGACGATCATTTGAAAAACCAAAATATATCTTCTTGTCTTGTCTAGATTGTCTGAATAATTATGAAATCGTTCTAATGAATGCGAAAAATCTGTAGATTTAAAATTTACGGGATTGCAAATGTAATTTAATTATTATTTTCATGGAAATCAATATGACATATAACAATTAAAATTCATCAAGACCTAGACAAATTTGTCAAATTCTCAATTCATCAGAACTAATCTAAAATTTAGGAACGACTTTTGTTCTAAATCATGTAGTTCTGCGTGAGAAATAAGATTTTTGATCATGTGATTTATAATTTAATTAATTTTTAATCAAACATATTCTAAACTAATGAAAAAAAACATGTCATCTTTTTATTTATTATGATCAAATTTAAAATCAAAATTTTAGATATTAAATCTTTGCATTTAAAAAAAAAAAGATTTGATGAATGGAAAATGTTAGGTACAACCCTTTTTCTTGTCTCATTTCTAGTTCACACATTTATTGATTTTTTTTTAATTGTATATCTCATTTAATAAGGTAAACATTTTTATAAAAAATAAATGAGAAATTAAGTAGCGGTCCCCGTGGTAACCCAAGTCACCCGTCTATTATTTTTAGATCCCTGAAATTTTTTAAGTTTTTTTTAGATCCCTAAAGCGATGAAAAATTATCTTTAGATCCCTCCAGCCCGATGTTATTCAAAAATACCGCAAACCCCCCTGTCCAATTATTTTAATATATTGTTAACACTCTACAGTACATTGTTAAATATCTCCATTACACTATTAACGCTCTTTAGTACATTGCTAGCATTCGCATAAAATGCCTCCCGACCAATTATTTCAGTACATTGTAAATACTCCACAATACAATATTAAGTATCTCCCGTACACTGTTAACACTCTCCAGTACATTGATAACATTTACATGATTGGACAAGGGCATTTTCAATATTTTTGAACATCCGGCTGGAGGGATGTAAAGATAATTTTTCACAGCCCTAGGAACATAGAAAAACTTAAAAAAATTTGGGGATCTAAAAATAATAAATGGGTGATCAAAAGAATCCCTAATCAATTTCTTCAAACATAAAATATGCTCTAATGAATTATGTAGATGTTTTTATAATGAAAAAATGGTTAATTGTCCAAATACCCCTGCAACCAACCCTCAATTATTTTTATGCCCTCACCTTTTCAAAAAAAATTTATGTACTCCTACTGCAAACACCTTTTTTTTCCTACCCTCACCCATTTAATTCCCCCAGCCCCACAAAATCACAGTTTTCCCTCTGTAAGTGCATATATATTTATGTAACTTTCATAAAACAAAATGTAATTTCTATAAATATTATATGTAAGTACATTATTATGCATGTCATATAAAAATTACTAATTTACAAAACACTTCATACGTTAATGCATAAGATCTGAAAATATTTTATCACAACAAATACATCAAAACACTTGAATTCATCGAATACTTATATTCTTATGTTCTTTTTTCTATCCTAATGAACTGAGATGTTGTATTTTCTCGGATCATCTTCATGTTATTTCGGTTAAAATCGAAACTACTATTACACCTTCGAGTTAGCAAACGTATATCATTATGAAGAATACGCAGTTCAAAATATATTAGAGATGCAACAATTAGTCAAACACCCAAATAAATTAAACACCAATAAGTGTGTACTTCATGACAATATAAGAACTTTCTATATATTAATGTTATGAATCAATGTATATTTTTCAAGTGTTTTGTAAGTTATCATTTTTACTTGACATAATATTGCATTTACATATAATATTTACATAAATTAAATTTTGTGTTCCTCAAATTAAAGAAAACATATATACACTTACAAGGGAAACTGCAATTTTGTGGGGTTTGGGGAATTAAAATGATGAGAGAAAAAAAAATTAAATGTTTGATGTAGGAGTACAGAAATTTTAAAAAAAATTAGGGGCACAAGAATAATAAGGAGTTATCTACAGGGGTATTTGAGTAATTCATCCTAAAAAATTCTAATCATTTATATCTCATTAATATAAATATATGGTACTAAAAGAAACATTAACATGAGATTATTGGAATTGAAATTGCAAAAAGAACGGTATGTAACATAAGCTCCAAATGAATACAAGGTAGAACAGGAGGAGAAGATGAGGACGAGATCCAGCCGTGCGATTGGTGGAGCAAGATCAAGTTGCACAGGAAATGGGCGGTTGAGATGTCATAGCTGGTGCGCACTAGTGGAGTGGGACCCAACCGACAGCCTCCAAATCTAAGTGCCACGTGTACCGACAATACCAAACCCGACTGTTCCGCGTTTATTGTCATTTCCCAATCATATAAGACAATACCCTACGACGGTTGACGCTCGTTTTAAAACGGATCATGCTACGTACACTTTCACTCAATTAAGTGTTTTGAATTTTTTAAATATCATCTACTGTTATATATAATTTATTAATAAATAAAAAAATAATAAAAATTTATTAATAAAATTACGCGTTTCAATGATTATCTATCAACACATATGAAACTCCAATTGAAATATAAAAAAAAATTGTGTAGTACTCTTTAAAAATAGGCGTCAATTTTTTTAAACGTTAAGCTGTAAAAGTTCAATTTAAACCTACTAAATCAGAAATTATACGTGTTAAAATTCATTGATTGAATTATTAAGTTAATCTGACTTATCTATGTCATTATCATGATATAATCAATACGATTGATTATTATTATTAAATACATAAAATTAAAAAACTATGAAATATTTTTAAAAATATTTGAATAATTGTCAGGATTTATTTATTTTTTTCTCTTAGTGCCCTGCACATGTCCCAAGTCGACTGTCATAGTCACCGATTACCGTGCAATAATTCTTAAATCAAAAGAAAATGTCAAAGAGAAATCATTCAGAGAGTTTTTTTTTCATTTGTGTGTTTTGATTTTTTTTAAAATTTATATACATTTTGTTAAAAAATAAAATATATATTAAAATAAATTAAATACGTATTTTTTTATTTTTTTATTAAGTAGAAAATGGAGAGTCAAAATAAAATAGAGGAACTATTGTGTATCAACACCCGCAATCAAATGACATCAAGACTGCAATTTTATGTGGAGTTGAAATATTAAAATTCTTATAATTTTATGTTTCATACTTGGCTTTTGAAAAATATTGTTTTATTAGTTTTTCAATCGTAAGTTTTTTGTTTAAAAAAAAAATGTTATTTTAAAAAGTTAAACGTTGAAAATGTATTTAAATCTTCGTTTAAAAAATTTTAAATTTTCAAACGCAGAATTTACTGAAACTTAAATCTAAACAGGTCCTAAATAAGATTCCGTTGATGCATAGTAACCAAAACCTTAAATAGTTAAACTTAATGGTTTTTGAGTTTTGTATCAATAGATCCTCAATTAAAAAAACAAAAACCATCAAAGAATTTACAGTGTGTGTTTCCCAGCATACCTCACAATTTATTTTTTTTATTTTTTTTTGGTATACCCAACATACCTCACATTTTAAAGGAAGAAAAAAAGAATTTCGGGGCGTCCTTGGCACGTGCGGTTGAAGATGAGACGCTCGTGAAGAACAGGAGTGGCATGTGCGAGTGACAAGTACGGCACGTGGGAGCATTACTTTCAGTGGACAGAAGCAAAAGTGGGGTGGAAGGGAATCTGACCTTTTGTCTTTTGGTGGAGACAGAACAAATGCCAAGAAAAGTCAATAAAAGGTTCAAAATAGGTGGTTTTGGGTTTCTATTTTCTAACTATTTATATATTTATAATCATCCCAGTTCATAATATAAAAAATGTTCAAAATTACATTATTTATCCGTGTTTATGGATTTTCATATCTCTATTTTACATTATTTTTAATCCTTTTCTTTTACATTTAACTTTTAAAAAGAAGGTTTAATTTAATTTGTACTCATTTGAGAATAACTTATTCCATTGAGTTGTTGTTCTATCAACATTTTAAAAAAGAAACAAAGGCTTCATTTGGTTTGATTAAAAAGACATGTTTGTGTCAACAGACGCAGTCGATCACCATCTCCATCTCAAACACAAATCTCACTTTATTTTCTCAACCATGAAAACAACTTTCAGCGTGTATTTTTTTTCACGGTTTTTTACACATTAAAACAATGATTCACCGAGAGCGGATCGATTCACCAGACGCGAAGTTGTCCTAAGGGGAGCCAAACGGAGCTAAAGATCAATAGATTTTTAATTTTAAAAGTATTGAATTGAAAATTTGTTTTCTAATGACTAAAACAATTATTTTTAAGATTATCATTGTTAAACACAATCTGAATTTTATAAAACAATCTCTGTAAAATTTAACATAGGCCCTCCAAATAGGATGAATGAAGTTGCTCAATCTAATCAACATATGCAATACCTAACATATAAAGTGTCGGCAAATGCTTTGTATAGGAGTTGTGACTTTCATTCATTTCAGTCATTTGAGGCTAATATGTACAATTAGGTTACATGTGACTCATTATGAACTGCTTTGCTTCACTATTTTCTCATGTCGTAATTCTGAATTAAAAGTCTTAATATATTCATATAAGAAAAGAGAGTTTAGTAGGAAAAAAAATAATGGGTGGGGCAGTGCCTCCTATTTCTCACTATTGAAAAACTTTATAGTTGTCTACTGGTCTTAAAGACTTTTTTTTAAAAAAAAGACAGATATTGTTATCAAGATTTCATTTATGAATTCACAGTCCAAATCCGAGCAGGGTGATGCCAGTTATTACACATTTGGGTTAACTAAGACGATACTTATAATTAGTTGAAGTTCCATCATGCACCTATCTAAGTGTTTTCCTTTATATATTTTTTAATTTTTTTGATTAAATCTTTTCCTTAATAGAGGTATGGTTAGTGTTGTCCCAAAAATATATATATATATATATATAGCTCAAATTTATCTAGATATTTATTTTCATCTTTCTAAGGTGATCTATACATACATAAATTAATGGTGCCAAATACGAATGTGAAAGAAATCTAATAACCAGTACTTAATAAAATTTCATTTATTCTTCTTTCTCATTTTGATAAAATTTCTTCAGCAAATATGTATGTATATATATATAATATAAAAAAGGGCATTGTTATACACGGTCTTTTTAATAATCTGAAATATAGTTCCATATATTTCGTAAATCATTAAAAAATATGCATATCTCCTAAGATAAAGTGTATATATATATATATATATATATATATATATATATATATATATATATATCTTGATTTTAAATTTTTTTTTTTGCTAAAATGGATCCATTTTAATTAAAATGGTGTGATATGCATTTTTCATCGAAACAAATGACTCATTATATGAAATTTATTATTTTTAGAAATTAAAACATATAAGTACAGTTTGTGAGAATGTATTTAATTAGGATTATATTTAACATTATCTAAAAAGAAAACTTACTTGCCTGTGCACACCATCATTTCATTTACCTCAGAAAGATACAAACTTTCACTGCTTGGTCATTGATTTTTAAAAAAATTATTTTAATCAGGATCAGCTTTACCTCAGCTTCACTATGATTTTTCTTATAAACAGACTTTAAAAAAAATGCTTTTGCAGCAGGCTTCAGTGAATCTCTTCTTTTTATTAAAACCCCCCAATGAAACAAAAAGAGAATTTGACATTTCACAGACGACCCTCAGTGGGTAAAAAAAACATGGGAGGAGACTCATGATCCATGTAGTAGTAGCTTTTTGTTCTTTGTGAGGGTCTTCTATTGCACACTTCACAAATCCATCAGTCTCCGGTTGAGACGTGACATAACTTTATTTGACATATACAAATATATTAAGATAGATAACTACATGTGGTGTTTGATTGTATTTTTTTTCAATTCTCTTTATTATATATTTTTATCTTTATGTTTGGATAAACGGAACGAGGGTACATGAGAAGAATAAATCTAAAAAACTGTTTATTTAAAATAAATAGATAAATATAGTTATAGTAGAATATGTAAGATTAAATTAATATTTAATTATAAGTTGCCCCTACAATTATGTTATTACATATCCAATTTATTTGACTGGTATAAGAGACACAATTAACTAAGCATAAAATTATTGAACACAACTAATTAAACAACTCACATATAATTATTTATTATTAGAATAATCATAAAACTTAGAATAACTTATGTCTTTATCCACATAACACACTAATATTTTATTGGTTATTCTAGTCATGGTTAAATTATTTTATCCATTATTTGAAAATACTATCACTATCAGATTTATTATAACTAATCTGAATTTAATTAGCTATCAAATTTAATCCACAGAATAGATTATTTGGGTAATTCTTGTCCTACCTATCAAATTAGTTTAATCCATTCTAATAAAATATAATAGACACCCCAAACGGATGCTTGATGAATTAAAAAAAGGGGGGTCCCCTCCACAAAAAGAGTTATTGTTAAACTTTTGCATCCCTTTTATTAACCTTTTGTGAAAGCTGTGGTGGCTGGCTTTCAAAATACTGTGAAAGCTGTTGTGGCTTTCCAAATCACTGACCACCTCTTTCAATGCTACATTTTTAAAACATGATGTAGTGACGCAAAAATAAAATAAAATAGGATTTTAGTTTTGTTTCAATTTTTTTCTCTCATTTTTTTGCTTGTCACAGATAGAAGAACATTGGGTGTACTGACCAGATCGACTTCTCTCAGGCATCTATGCAGCTGTGGTTATCTCCACTGTATTTTTAGCTTTCACAATTTTTTTGGCTTCTTTAGGTTATTGTGAGTTTTGGTTCTTCAGTCTCCTGACATTGCCCATCACTGCATCCTGTCAACTCTTTTAGTGTGTATTGCCATGCCAAAGATAACAAGCAAAAGAGAAAGGGATGATGAGTTCATAAAAAAAATCTGCTCCATATAGCACTGTAGTTAGCTTTGGGACTTGGAGTGTCATTGTGATAATGTAATGCATAAGAAAAAGGAAAAAGAAAAATGTCAGATACAATTTCTTTTATGATATACACATTTTTAGTTTTTTAAATAATAAATGTATTTAATAGTAGTGATTTTTATTTTTAAATCTTTATAAACTATATTATTTAGTAATCAATATCTTCTTTCTTCATATTATTTTTAAGTGTCTCCAACTTTAAATGTTATATAGTTATTTATCCATCTTTCAAATGTTTGTTTATTTGGGCTGATGGATAATTAAAATTCATAAACTATCCTTTGAAATTCTTAATTTTAAACCCATGTAACCTATGCTATTTAGTAATCGATCATTTTCTTTTTCATATTTTTATTTTAAGTCCCTATAAATCATTTTTAGTATATTTTTTATAACCATGATATCGATTTTTTATTCAGCCTACCTTCAACTTCTTCCACCATTTGATACTTCAAATCAATGATGGCGTGCAGTGGCTTAACTAAGATTCTATAACAATGGAGTCTCGGATCCTTCATGAATGAAATTTTCAGTATAAATAAATAAATAACTAAAATCTAAAATAATAGTAGAGCTAAATAACTAAATAATATAAATATGTTATATAGATTCTTATAAAATTAATGATGGCGTGCAGTGGCTTAACTAAGATTCTATAACAATGGAGTCTCGGATCCTTCATGAATGAAATTTTCAGTATAAATAAATAAATAACTAAAATCTAAAATAATAGTAGAGCTAAATAACTAAATAATATAAATATGTTATATAGATTCTTATAAAATTAATAAATCTCTAATTTAATTTTCAATTTAGAACCATGCAAAATAAACTTTTCATTGAATACATACAAAATTTTTAATAGCATCTAAATTTTTAAATTTAAAATTTTAAAAACAATCAAAATATATAATTTGATATTTAACAATTTTGAACCAAGAAAAATCATTTAAAATTAAAATTCAATAATGAAAAACCTTCAAATTTTCTTATGTAATCATTCTTCTTCTGCTTATGTAATAATCATAATTAGACAACTAAGGCTATAAGAAAATGCAATATTGGATTGTGTAAGCATATGCAGTGTTGAGTAACACTGAAATAGTCACTGAACATCTAACAATGCAAATGCAGTTTTCTTTTAATATTTCACCAAACAGTTTGTATACAAGTTCCAAATATCAAAACACTTACAAAATCATACAGACATTTAATTTTGTCCAGGGACTAAAAAGAAAAGAGGCATTTAAAGTTGAGGACTTAAAAAAATAAAAAATAAAAAATAAAGAGACTAATCACTAAACAACATAGTTTATGTGGACTTAAAAATAAAAAAATCTTATTTAACAGATAACGGCATTCAAACGAACATTTGGCATAGTGACTAACAACTAAGTAGGCATTTGAAGTTGGGGATTTAAAAAGAACTATAAAGAATGGAGTGATTGATTATTAAATAATATAGTTTATAGGAATTTAAAAATAAGAATCCCTTAATAATATATATACTTTTATAAAACAATTGTATATAATTTCATCATAAATTAAAAAAGAATTATTTATAAAATGTGAAAAGTTTCTAGCAATGTATAAAAATATCTTCGTGGACTGCGCGTAACAACGCTCTAAAAAATAATGAGAGCACAATATTACTTGCAATCTTTCTTTTTCTCTAAACTCTACATGTACATTCTTTGAATTTTTTTTTAACAGTGAGAATAAACGTGTATAAAAAAATGAAATATATAGTATAATAAATTGTATATGCTCATTTACACAAAAATACAAAACACGTTTTTCATCTAATGAAAATGGTTGACAAATACATTCTTCATCTACGAAAATGAGAATTGAGACACATTCTCCTCTTTGAACATTTGCTTGATCTATACGAAATTTACTATACATATATTTCAATTTTTATTCAAGAAGGAGTACATTTTATGATTTTTTAGACATTTAGAACAATGATTGCCTCTCGCTATGAGGGGAGAATTGTTTAAATATTAATTTTAATAAAGACTATTTTAAGGATATTATTAAGATTTTTAAATTTCGTAGTAATTGAAAAACTAAATGATCATGAGATTTTATAGAAATTGTAAGGTAGTGCTTTTTACTCATCATGTATGGCCACAGTTCTCTCTAGATGTGTTGAATTAATGAAGACAAATACGAACCAGACAAAGAGCACTGTGGTGGAAGTTCCCCAATTTCAATGATATTATTGGACTTCCACTCACAAAGATGATATCCTTCCTTTTATTGCATATATACTTGTCTGCATCTAAGACATATATTCCTTCATCATATTATATTCTTTATATTCTGTACTCCATCTATAGATTAAGTTGATGCAGGTATTGTGTATATACAATACTCATTTCTCAGCTATATGAAAAAATTGGTAGCCTATAGGTGAATCATATGTATTCATTGTAATCAATAGTGTATATGCTAACATTGTACTTACGCAATTCACTTGCATACATTATTGTTTATGATGTGACATCTTCTAACAGGAGTAATATATGTCTCTAAATGTAGTTGGCCTTTTATATCTCAATTTCTTTGATTTAGATCTCATTTGGATCCGCGTTTGAATATATTCTGCAATTGAAAAGCGGAAGAGTCTAAAACGCAGATCCAAACATAATTTTAGCATTTAGTTTTTCAAACCCCCTCTTATTTTTTTAAATAAAAAAATCTAGCAATTGAAAAGGTTATTAAAACAACACTTTTTAAAAATTGAGTTTTAGTGTGCGAGATTTTAAAAATCTTTGTATGTCAATCGCACATCCAAACGCAATCTTACTCTTTCCTTGTTAAGGTCAAAAGAGATTATTTTTTATTGAAAATGTGGTATGGATTACTTTGTGGGAGAGCGACGGTGAAGAGAGAGACCGAGAGATTTTGTATTTTAATTATTTGTTACGACGAATCAATGTCACCTCTTCCCAAAAGACAAACTAATTACTAAAATCATGTACTCTTGGTTTTATGAATCAAGAGGGGTTTATTTAATATAATTAGTATATAATTAATTAAAAATTGATTTACAAGATTCGAGGATCCAAAACAAATGGGAGGGATGATTGCTAAAGATAATTCTCTACAGATCAGAGAGGATGCATATATGTGTAACGAATCCTGCTCTAATCATAAACAAAAGAGACCTACTTTTCATTGATCTCTTTGTTTAGTGATTGATTAGTGCCTCATTATTTGTTTTCCACTTGTTTTAGGTTGTACACTGGACCACCATAACATACAGTTATCTAAACCTAATGAAGTGACAAGAACTCCTACCGTCTAAGGTTATCACATGTTTGAACTATGTGCATGTATAGAAAATATTTCACCAATTAATTAGTGGTTGGATTCCAAAACAAACTATGATCAGTATACATAACGAATTCAAACTGTTATTGCACGTTCTTAATTTGGTCCTAACAAACCAAGTTTGAATATTCTTATTTACTTTTTTCAGTCTACATATTTGGAAGAATTTCAAAACACCATATTAATTATTAAATTAGATTAACATTAAAGTAATCCAAATTAAACAAGACAACAGCCAAAGCTGTCTTGTCTTGTTCACTAGAGCCACTTTTGGCCTGTTTACATTTCAACCAAATCCGGTGGAAAATGAGTAATGGAACCGAAAGAACAATTTAGATTGCGAAACGTGTAGTGAATACATTTTCTTTAAGAAAGTCTAATCTAAACATTTAATGCGATGTGTACTTGTTACATATCAACATGTGTGCTATGATCTCCTCTATGTATCACTCCAATCTAAATTGTTTAACTAATGTGGGACTATTCGAAAATCTTCTTTACAAAATCCAAAATTACAATATAAAGAAAATAAAACTACATGACATATGATTTTATTAAATTACATTCAACAAAATCAAGCTAGGATAGCATTATTCCAAGCAAGGGTTGCTTTAGATAATGTTATCCGAGCCAAGCCCCAGGGAAATTGTAATACCTATGAAATTAACACTTTTATTTTAAGAAAAATTAATAAGCCAATATGTTATATTTATACCATTTTTATCTTTGGCTAAAATTTGAAATAATGGGTAAATTTCTTCAGTGATTATGTAATAATAATATAAAAAGGAGAAGAAGGAATGATTAATTTATCTTTTTTAATTAATATTTTATGTAAATTAAATTAAAGTTACATTTATCCTATCTATAAAAATTAAATTGCTTAATTCTTTAAGTCCCTCCCAGATGTATTTGTTAAATTAATGTTTAGGATGAAAAATACTATTCTAGCTAATAAATTTAATATGAATAAAAACTAAAATAGTATTCCAATTTTATTAAAGGGGATAGAAAGTTTATCCACAGGGGGGTAAATTTATAATGGGCATATGTGTGGTGAGTCCCACAGCTTTTCAAATCCCAACAGCCACCAAACAAAGACACACAGTCCCAATGTCGGGGCATCAAAAATTTCCCCCACTTTTTATTATTTCCTCCCAAAGTGGGTCCACCCCAAACATTGTATTATACGATTCATAACTAGGTCTGGCTTGACACTGAGATAATGGGTCAGGATAAAGATATAATTGAGTTAAATCACATGTTATCTTATATGATATAAGAAAAAAAAAGAATAAATCATGTACAATTATTCGTATTTTGAAAGAAAAAGTGGGGATATTTTGTTCTAGATAAAAAGTGAAACATATTTTATCCCTATTTTTTAACTACATTTTGTAAAACATAGATAACTTTTATAACTGTCATTCTAAAAAAAAATTTTTTTTTTCCATAAAACCAAAACCAACAATATTAATATCTCAATAGAAATGATATACTTGATATTTTAAATTTTTTTAAGCTATTCCATATTTTACATCATGTGATTCAAATACAAAATTAATAATAAAAACATTAAAAATAGGAATAACAAAATGCAATACCAAATATAAATCTGAATAAAAATAGTGGTGTTTTTATTCTCATAAATTGTACTGATTTATTCTAAATATTTATCCGTTTATCAAATAAAGCCTATGTATATACCGTATAATACAATGTTTGGGGGTGGAAATTTATGTACACACAAAAAGAGAGAGAGAGTGAGTGACATAGATAGAGCTCACGTGGAACTAGGTCAGGTGCGCATTAATTCATGCAAGAGAGAAAAGTTACAGTTCTCTTTGATGAAATTAAGAGCTCCCTTTCTTTAATTCTTTCAGGAGTATGTTTGCTGTTCTTTTTTCATTTTATTCTCCATTTTTTTATTTATTAATTTATTATTATAAAAAATGTCTATATGGATTTTTTCTGTGAGGAGGGCTCCAGTTTCCAAGTGAGATAGGGCTGTGATCGGGTCAAAAGACTCGTTTTACAATATGAAGTATGTTTATAACCAAAGTTTAAGCTAAACCGAGTCAATCTAAAAAAATGATAGTATTTATATTAAAAAAGCAACATGGTGAACCAAAATAAACTTGGATCACCAAATTAATCAAAATTCTATCTGTCTGACTCTTCCACAAGCGCACACAATTTCTCATATATTATTATTATTATTATTATTATTATTATTATTATATTCATTTACTTGTTTTATATGTGACATAAATATTATATAAGAACAAGAAGGCCAAGCAAAGCCTCCTCACTCCTAACAAGGACTACCAACAACAACACAGCACAGCTATTGCAGAATCCACAAACCCTCCAATGCAAAAAAAAAACCCTCTTGCAATACCAATGTAAGATAGAGGAATTGTGTGTGTGTGTGTGTGTGTGTGTGTGAGAGAGAGAGAGAGAGAGAGAGAGAGAGAGATCTTCTCCTATCTATCTATCTATAAAGCACCCCTCATTCAGACATAGAGAGAGAGAATTGTGAGGAGGGAGAGAGAGGGAGAAGAAGTCCATGTTCGGTTCTCCACCACGGAATCCGGCCGGAGAAAGCTCCACCGCCGCTGCCGCCGCTCAAGATCTCTCTTGCATTGACAATGGGAACACCAACAAGAGAAAAAGAAGGCCTGCCGGAACTCCTGGTTTGTCCAACAAAACCTTTAAAACAAAAAAAAAACACATTTCATTACATCACAGCTTCAACTTGAATGGGTGACAATCAAAGCTAGCTTTCATTTCATGTGGGCACCTAAAATTCACTCTCTCCAAAAATCAAATCCACATTTGGGTATCCAAAACTGCAATCAAGATTCAATCTTTTTCTATTCAGATCCGGGCGCGGAAGTGGTCTCCCTATCGCCGAAGACGCTAATGGAATCTGATCGCTACGTGTGCGAGATCTGCAACCAGGGCTTCCAGAGGGACCAGAACCTCCAAATGCACAGGCGTCGGCACAAGGTGCCGTGGAAGCTGTTGAAGAGGGAGACGGCGGTGGTGCGAAAGCGGGTGTTCGTGTGTCCGGAGCCGACGTGTCTCCACCACGACCCGTGTCACGCGTTGGGTGACCTGGTTGGGATCAAGAAGCACTTCCGGAGGAAGCACAGCAATCACAAACAGTGGGTCTGCGACAGGTGCTCCAAAGGATACGCGGTTCAGTCGGATTACAAGGCGCACCTCAAGACCTGCGGCACCAGGGGTCACTCTTGTGACTGTGGCCGTGTCTTCTCCAGGTAATTCATTCTTTTAATTTAACAGAATTGGGTTTGTATTATATAAGATTGGATTGGGTTTTTTGTGGTTTTGATTGGAATACCTGGTTTTTTTTTTTTTTAATTTGATTATGGATCCCAAGAGGAATGAATTGAATGACTGTAGTTTCGATGTGTGAAGGATTTTAGATTTAATGCTTGAGTTTGTCTACTCAACTATAATATGCATTGATAATTGATTTGATGTGATTTATTTTCTTAGATTCTATGGACTGGAAAAATAATATCATTTTAAGTATGAAAGAACCACATACATATAGTTTCTGCTTTTCTAAATCTGTTTTCAAATAATAGATTTCAAACAGGTTCTTTTTTGAGTTATCGCTTTTAATTTTGAATGTTGGTTTTTGTGTGTTAAATATCAGCATAAACATTTTGATAATAATAATATAAAAAAAAAACTGATTAAGAATAACCTTTATAAAAGCTGATTTAATACAGCTTTTTCTCTTTTCAAAAATTATCCAAATAGAATCTTACTAGGATCTTGTCTCATGAAAAACACTCACAAAGCTAAGTATAAACCAATCCTACAAACACACACAACAATCAAAATCCAATTCCATCCGTCCTGATCCTCACATTGTTTCTGTTTCACAATTGTCTTTCCAACCCAATCAATACCTCCCATAATCCAATCTAATCCAGCCCCCCCCCCCAACCAGTTCTTCTTTTAACATAATCAAGTTACTAATATCTCTTCTACTCAGATGACAATTGATGTGGCTATTTTGGTTTTATTTCTTTGCTTGTTTGTAACAAGTTACTTATAGAATTATATATATATGTAAAAAAAACATGTGAATTGTGATCACAGGGTAGAGAGCTTCATAGAGCACCAAGATGCCTGCACCGCGGGCCGAGTCCACTCGTCACAGCCTCAGCCCTCCGCCTGCCTCTCCCGCACCGCCTCAACCCCAAGCCCCCCGTCGAGTGACACCAACTTCACCCCCCCATCATCTTGGCCAGCCACAATCCTAACCATCCCCACAAACCCAATCCCCACCAATCTCGAACTCCAACTACTCCCCACCTCCACCACCACCACCACCACATCAGCCCCTCCTCCGACCAATGCCGAAGACAACCCAACAACCCAATTGAAGCTCTCCCTCGGCATCAGCTCGGGCGATGTTATCGCCCATCAAGAGGAAGCGCGGGAGCAGCTGAGGCGGGCGGAGGAGGCGCGGGAGCGGGCGAGGCGGCAGGTGGAGATGGCGGAGGCGGAGTTCGCGAACGCGAAGCGGATGAGGCAGCACGCGCAGGCGGAGCTCGGAAGGGCTGTCATGCTGAGGGAGCGCGCGAAGAGGCAGGTTGATTCGATGATCGCGCAGATCACGTGCCACGCGTGCAAGGTGCACTTCGGACGGACGGAGATGGCAGTGGCGATGGCGGCGGAGGTTTCGGGTGTTGGGTTTGCAGAGAATGAAGAGAATTTGAGCTACGTTTCGTCGTCGGCGATGACGAAGGGGGAGGGGGTGAATGATAACAGAATTGGGGGCGCAAAGAAGGTCTCCATTGCATGAACTCTCTCTCTCTCTATTTATTTTGCTCTACAAAACTGCATTGGGTGTTCATGTAATTAGTTGATTTGGGATTGTTTTATGGGTGGTGTTATATCTGCATTGTTGTTTCATTAATTGTTTCATAACTTTTTTTTAATTTTGTTGAATGAAAAAGAAGATAGCAATACTATTCTCTCTTTTTTTCAATCTTATTTGTTTGGAATTGTTTCATGTAGTTTTTGTCATTTTTGTGATCTTTTTGTAGACCTTCACTTTTTTTTAATTTATTATAATATACTAAGTTAAATTATGACTAATTTTAAAAATATATTTTCATTTTAATATATTTTTATTTTTTTGTACAAATATATGCATTTATTTAAATAAGTGTATATAACTAAAAAAAACACGGTGAAAGTTGTAAAAGGGATTGCAATGGAAGACTGTCTAAATTTTTTTTAATCTATAATGCACGTGCCATAATATATGGAGAAGAGGATCATCTCTTGATATTGATATGGGAAGGAGAATAGTTGGAGACAGTATAGAAAGAGCACCTGAATTAAATCACACACAGTTGTATTTAAAGATCTGCCAGTGGACTTTCTTTCTTTTTTATAACCCTTTTTTTTTTTGGTAAATTCTTTTTTTTTTTTATAACCCTTTGTTGCCCCCATTTAGTCCTTTTCAATTGCTGTTTAATGTCTGAAGTTTGAACATGAGTAGTTCACCATGTTTTTCAGTGAAATTGATCATTTACTAGGGTTTACAAAAGACAGACCTCTCTCCGTCTTTTATGTCTCTCTTTCTCTCTCTTCCTCTTTCAACTCACTGTGTATGAATCAGAAGCTACAGTTATAGCAACAGTGGCAAACAACTTTCCTTATAAGTAGAGGCCACACAGATATTGCACTTGTATGCTAAACTGCTTGTCATGGCTCCCCATAACTCTCACCACTTTAAACATATAGCAAAAGCAGAACCCCCCCCCCCCCCCCACTCTCTCTCCCCTTCATCTCTCTGTCTATACAGTCTAGCAATGAATGTGTACATTTGAAGTACTTGATCCACAGCTAGACAAACAGAAAAGAGAGTGGAAAGAGGACCCTTTATTATCATGAGTAGGGTCTGAGTCATTCCAAGTCCAAGGGGTCATGCAAGCAAGGCAAAGGCAGTCACTTTTATATCTGCATCTCTTTTTCTTCACTTCACAGCTTGAGACAAGAGTGTGAATGATTAGTTTTGGTGTACCTCATCCACACTTCTCTTCTTTTAAAAAAAAATTTCCCTTACTTGTGAGTATCTCTGTGTGGAGAAATCATGACCAAGTAGGGAGTTTAGTAATGATGGATCTGGACTGCACAGGTTTAGATCAGGTCAAATCTCGATTTACAGTGGGCTCAGATTTTGATAGGTTCCAAAAATGCTTGTTTGAGTTCAGTGAAAGTATTGAATGCAACTGAACAACCAAAAAGCAGAACAGTACTGTTTATGTAGGTGAAATAAAGCTTGATCGAATGGATAATGACATATGGGGGCATGAATGCATGATGGGTTTGAAAGTTACATGCAATGTTTTTTTTCAAATTAGGTAAACCACTTGTTTTATTTTATAATTAAAAAAATTCATGTAACGTGGATCCTTTGTGGTAAAATCACATAGAAACCTATGACAACCAATTAGAGATCGTCATGTAAACAATTTTTTTGTATTTTTTTTCCAACTCTTTTCGGTAATATTTGTTTGAATTTTTTTTTACTTTTTTAACTGTAAAAAAATCTTCTGTGTAACAATCATTTATTAACTATCACAAATATCCATCAACAAATCTACAAAACGGAGCAATTTGGTATAACTTTTATGTTGTGATTACAAATCTCAATGCCTATGACTCATTCACTCAAGAGATCAAATGCCGTGGCTTTTTCTTGACAAATTGGTTTCAGTGTTTCTTATAAAACAAATAAATTAAAGAAATAATACCACATTTCATGAATTAAGTTATAAGTCAATAGCTTATTAATAAAAATATCACACTTAATTATTTCTGTAATCATTTTTTGCAAATCTAAAATATTTTATAATTTTTAAAGTACATACTTGACAAAAAGGAAAGAATATACTTGAATAAATTGACTGCACATGCTCTTGTATTTTTTCATAATATAATATTTACTCTTTCAGACATTTCATATATTGCATTAAATGATATGATATAAGACATGTTTAAGAAATATTTAAGTGTATTAGCACCTTTTATTAATGAAACATGGAATGGGTTAATGCATTGGATGTAGTAGTATATTTATACATGACAAACAATATTGGTATATCTTTTATGTGAGACTGGGAAAAATAGGTGAATGTATTCTATCCAGTTTGATCATAACCCTCCAATATAAGTAAAATATATTTTAAAAAAATTATTGAGTGAAGGGAGTGGATATACTCATCTTTTTTTTATTGGTGATAGTGATATACTCATTTTGATGAAAAGCATCAATGATTTTTTTTTTGTTTTCGCTGAGTAAAAAGCATCAATGTTGTAGTATGCATACCCTGATGGTTTAGTCTCATTGAACAAAACCACCTGAAGGATTTGATCAGATACTGTTGTACTTTATTTCATGGGAAAGTGAACAATTATATTAAAAACTTAATTTAGTTAGTTAGTTAGTTGCACAGATTACTTAATCCATCTTCATGAATCATTGATCAAGATTAATATTATAAATTCGGATTAATCTGAAGTGAGATATGAAGAAGTTGTAAAGGTTTAATTAATTAATGATAATCAAGTGAACCATTCAGTTTATTGCAATGGAACAATGTCCCATTAACTTAAGAGCTTGCTTAAATTTATTAAAATTATAATTTTGGAAAATAAAGCTGTGATACTGATGCATAGAAAATCTAATGGAAAATAAGGGTATCTCAAGGGTGAAGTTGATAATTATATTTTAACTATGAAGTGGAAATATCTTTCTTGTTCACTAACAAATTAATTGCTTGATGAAGAGCTTTATTATTATTATTATTATTATTATTATTATGAACATGAGATGTTGGATATAGTGACTAATGTAATTCTCTTTTGTTAAAATGATATAGCTTTTATATTCAACTTTTCAATTACGTAGTGAAGACATTAATTTAAGACCCGTCAACACTACAAAAAAATAGTTGTCATTTGTGATCAATTATTTGAACCGTCGTAAATAGTAGTATTTACAACAAAAAAAGAAGATGCCGTAAATATAATCTACAGTTTGCGGCCGGCTAATAAATGGCCGTCAAAATTTTTTTTTTTTGCAATAGGTAATCTTTGATCATCGCAAATAATCCTTCTTTTTTTTCGCTGATGATGGTTTTTAGTGGTCTCAAAAAATCATTTATGTCTAAATGTAGACTTTCATTTTTATTGTATATATGAAGGTCGTATGGTGCCATCTTCACATCGTTGCTGGCATGGCATCTCTAAAGAGGATTGATTTCAATGCATAGCTCATTGCTTTCCTTGCTAAAGGTGAGATATGCACAAGATAAACATTTTTTTACCTTGGTACTATATGAGTGGGCTCTATAGAATTTCATTTTCATAGCCATTATTGAATTGACATTACCAATAGGCTTATTGGAAATAATCATCTTATGGAGACTTGTTTTCTGGATTCACTATAGGAGGTGAGAACTGTAAGATTCCATATGAAATTTGTTGATCAAGTTCACTGGTCTTTGCAATGGTTTGATCCCAGATATGTCATTCTTGTAATGTAAGTGGAAAATCTGTCTTTTACTTAGGGTCCACCATGTTTTTGTTTACTTAGTAGAGACTATTCAGCAATGTTTGTTCAGTGAATAACAAAACCATTATCGTAAAATGAGGTATTGTCACAGGTGAAGAAGTGGCTATTGACTTGCCAATATCTGCAAAACAACATGTTCCCTTCAACCCTTATCAACAAGACTTTCGAGGATAGTTTTAAGAGAGCTTTATACATATATACATGGTTTGTGAATTTTGTACTAAATTGCTCTATGTTATGCTACTCTTTAATCTTTTGAATATGACGTGGGAGTGATGGAGATGGGACTGGGGAAGAATATTGTTGGTGGTTTGGAGATAATAATTAATTCTTTATTATCTTGTATTGTTGTCTTAATTTTTTATATAGTTGTTCCTTCAAATTTGCATTATATTATTTTTCATCCATCAATGTTGAAAATATCAGTAAAATAGGATGCAAATTCCCCATAAAGTGATAATTTAATTCACCCAAAAAAAAATTATTTGCAGCGGTTTTGGGCCATCACAGATAACCCAATACTTTAATTTTGGAAATCTTTTTTGGTGACGGTTCATATCCGTCGCAAAAAAGGTTTGCGGCTGCAAAATATCATGTCACAAAGTTTTTATTTGCTGCGGGAGGTAAAACCATCGTAAAAACACTTTATGGCGGCTCCTAAAACGCCACTTGTTTTTTACAACGCGAATTATTGCGACCCAAACGGCCATAACATCATCGCAAATAGATTTTGCGATGGTTTGGGTACCCTTTTGTGGTGGTTGTAAACCGTCACAAAATACTCAATTTTCTTACTGTGAGACATCACTAAATTGCATTAAATTTGTATATGAAGTCAAGTAGACTGTGATAAATGTCAATCTAATCGCTATTATAGTAAATGATAACTTTAGAAACAGTGACACATACGATTCCTCGCTTACTTTGTTTTTGGATAAATTAATTATGTACCCCTGTATTAATTATAAATCCGTACAAGTTGTTAATAAAATATATAAATTCAATGCATATAATTTTACATTTTTTTATAATAAAATATACCGCAAAATGGACCGTGAACCACCATTGGAGAAAATAAGATATATTTTTTCCTTTTTCTTTTTTTAGATACACAAGTCCCGGACAGGGCGATACTAGAGACCTAGGCCAATAAAAACCCAGATGAAATAGTGGGCCAATAAAGACCCAGGTGAAACAGGGTTTCTTGGTTCAAATCCCCTGAATAATTTTGAATAATTAAAAACGCACGTCAAACAAAAGGGAGGACCAGATGGTTAGGATTACTAAAGGGTCGGATTCATTGAAGCAAAGGCCAAAATCTGCAGAATCATAGGTAAGATTATATGAAGCATATCAATAAAGATACATCTATCCCTACTTTTAGCTTTAGGGAATATCATTTATCTGGAAGGTATACAGTAATTAAATGACCCCATATAAATCTATATGTTGTCATGTAAAGATATAGAGTTAATATATGACCAAAAGTGAAAGTAAGTGCATCAAAGATAGAAGCATAATCATGAATTTCAAAATGCTGTGGGATGATATGCAGGGAACTTATATGCAGCTCCAAGTGTAATACCAGTTTAAGCAGTCTATACGGTTCATTAGCTTATATACAACAGTTTTACCGAAATATATCGAGTATATACCTATAAAAAAATCAAAGAATGTGACAACTATGTAAGACTGCATGCAGTATTTATTCTTTGGAAAATGATACGTCCATAGTTCTCACTGGTTTTTCTTTTTACTGGACAAAAAGGTAAATTGCATTTGAACCTCCTAGATTTTTGAAACCTACATAAACACCCTGAAGTTTTAAACATGCACTTACACCTCTTGCGGTTAGATTTTCCATTAAGATGAGACAAAAGTATAAAATAAAGTATACGCTGAAATACATTAGTATATTTTGTTAAAAAATAAAAAAAAATTAATTTTCATACACTACAATAGTATAGTAACGGTGTGTCCTGCACTATCAAATGTATAAGTAGTTAGAACTACCTCCAAACTGCGAACATGATGCAAAATGGATTGAGTATATCAACACTCTTAAGGTTCATTTAAAAACATGTTTGAAAAATAAGATTTTAAATAAAGTGACTTAAATAGGCTTGATTCCTAAAAAACGCATTTTCTGTGTTTTTTAAAAAACAATTTTTTCACACTAAAAGTTATAAATAACTTTTAATTAAGTCTCGCTTTCTAAAACCCGTTTGACAACACATTTTGGATTGCTTCTGCTTTTTAATTAAACAGAAAACTCAAACATGTTATCAAACGGTTATGACCCAAAAGACTGCCAATTATGAGGCCCACACCTTCAATTATTTCTTAGCTGGAGATGTTGAATTGACATACTTAATCCTTTTTGCAACTACAATGTATGAAAATCGACTAACATAGTACAGAACTATAGATAAAGGAGTTGCAAACAAGGAAACACAGTGAGTAAATTTTTTTCAAAAAGGCAAAAAAACAACCAATGAGAATTGCAAACAGGGCAACACACAGGACTGGATGCTGGACATATCACTTTCCAATGAAATAACACACCACTGTCTCCACTCAAATCATGAGACAAAAATGATGAATTCTGAAATATTCTCATAAAGGAATTACCATCACATCCTGTTCATCTACCCTGTCAAAATATTTTCTCAAGAACTACAATACATAACTCTTAGAAAAATAAAATGCAAGAAATCCAGAGAACTCCCATAGAAGAGGTTCTGAGATAAACTATGATTGATCCTAATCAATCCTAAATATTGTTCCTAAACTTCCTTTCGGCAGGGAATTTTCTAAGGCTATAAAGCACCCGTTCATCAAGAAGTTCAAACAACCAAACCACCTCTTAACAGATTGATTGAAATACAAAATAAATAAACAAACAAAAAGAAGTGGGGAGTGCTACACTGAGTATCAACACCCTAACATGAGAGAAGGAACAAGAGAATTAGACGGCCATTCAGTGGCTATGCATTGGATTCATGAGCGAATTGGATAGAACATGGATAATAAAAGATATGAATGCACAAGGAAAAATAATTCCAATCCATACAGTCATGATTATGTATCTGCAAGTACACACTCAAACCACCAAACAATGATGTATTTATCACGGCTTACTATTCGAGTTCATTGTCAACCCGTTTGATCTCCTGTTTCACACATTTAATTGACCGATATTGTATATTGCAAAAGAAGAAGAAAAAACAATGCTTTTATAAAGGAATGCTCAACTTTGTCCACAGTGGTGATGCTTACAATATTTGCACATTGTATATTGCAAAAGAAGAAAAAATAATGCTTTTATAAAGGGATGCTTAACTTTGTCCACGGTGGTGATGCTTACAATGTTTGCACATTTTAAAGGAGAATTCGTAATACCAGAAATCAAACAAAAATAGGAATCAAGAGATACCTGCATAAAAAGACAACACTAGTCCACTAAAGCACCATGACATTGTTAATTTTCTCCATCAACAACCAGATAATGATCGGGAGAGTTCAAATCTCGAAATGGCAACCTCATTAGAAATGGATCCAATGAAACATGTATACTCAATGATTTATAAAAGTCAGAAGAAGAATTCTCAGTCCAAAGAATGCAGGAAAAGAAAACTAAACTCAAAAGCATGATGGTGTGCCTAGTACCCCTGCCCCCTCAGCAGGATGTATCGATCACTAAAATACATGGACGACAAAACAACCAGCAAAAGCTACAAAGAGAATGCCCCCACAAACGCAACTCCCTTGCTCAAGAAAAGTTAATAACTTCCCTTGCAATCCTTTTAAGAGAATATCAGTATCTCGATACAGATCAAGTCTATGAGAAGCATACACATTTTCACCCAGACGTATCGATCACTAAATGATTTATAAAAGTCAGAAGAAGAATTCTCAGTCCAAAGAATGCAGGAAAAGAAAACTAAGACTCAAAAGCATGATGGTGTGCCTAGTACCCCTGCCCCCTCAGCAGGATGTATCGATCACTAAAATACATGGACGACAAAACAACCAGCAAAAGCTACAAAGAGTATGCCCCCACAAACGAAACTCCCTTGCTTAAGAAAAGTTAAAAACTTCCCTTGCAATCCTTTTAAGAGAATATATAAGTATCTCGATACAGATCGTCTATGAGAAGCATACACATTTTCACCCATTACATCACTATTCTACCTTCAGAACTTCAGATCAAGTAACATAGAACTTCAGAGCAAGGTATCCAAAACATAGTTATGCACTAATGCAATGAGTGTTGTAATAACTTCTACACACATAACAGAATAGTATGGTGCAAATTCGATAACTGATAGGAGGAATGTCGGCAAGGAAATGTAGAAATATCTCTTTAAGGAAATAATTTCTACTTTCAGTGGAAAAAATAGGAGAAAGTGATATAAATATCTTAAATTTTCTGGTGTAAATCAACTTGCCAATTGGAAATTTCAAAAAACCCTACTTGTATACTATATAAAATGTGATAGGGATTAGGGTCTCTTGAAAATCGCAGCATATAATTACAAATAGAACCAATTTCAAAGCATTCTTCAACCTTCCACTTGAAATACAACCAATCAAAGCAATTAAATAGAATAATGGTAAAACAAAGAAGAAGTCTACTACACAAAGTTTTGCTTATCACAAGTGATAACTTCCTAAATCACCTTTATTTCTTTCTACAAACTATTACACAAATCTCTTTGAAATGCCATGTCTTTATACACTCAATTTTGATGTGAAATGCCCTTCTAATGATAAAAAGACAAATTAAGGGGAAAAAAGGGGCATGAGTCCATTAAAGTAACCAACCTAAAGTACACAATTAGGAGGAATTCTTCTCCCTCAGAAAAGAGGATGACAAGAGCAAACAATCATCAATATTTATGAGTTCCAAGCTAAGGCTAAATGAAAGACATCATGAGATATATAAAGGCGAGAACATAGTAGATTCAGAGCATCAAAAGATGAGAGAGAATTCATCATCCAGGGATTACAACTGATAACTAGCTAAAAATACAGGACTAATAGAAAAGGATGATTTTTTTTTATCAAGTATAGGAGAATCTTATTGCAAGAGACCCCTGAAATTTAGGAGACAATTTTAAAAGAAATAAGTAAAATGAAAGGAAATAGGATAATAATAAGCAAGCCTGGGTGTTATAGCAAAGGATGATGCATACTGACATACTAAACTTGAACAATAACTGGGTCCAAATGAAAAGTTAGAATCTTAAGAAAAGTTACAATCTTAATGCAGTTGAAATGCTGGTTAGTGCGAAAAGCAAGGACATTCTATAATCTAATATTCTGTCATACTCATATCGGTAGAAACCATTATGGCATAAAATGTATTTATATACTACAATAATGCTTAATTTGTGAAATAGGTACACCCCCCCCCCCCCCCCCCCCCCCCCCCCAAAAAAAAAAAATCCCTGCAGAATTTCAAGGGTGTACTACAATTATGGCTTTAGTCTGTTTAGTTTAATTTGTCAAGAAACAGGTCACTACAGGTTGCAATGGTGAAATGGTTAAATTAGAGTAAATAGAACTCTTGTAGCAGAAAATGCATAATTAGTACAGTCATCCCCATGAATTATGTAGAATGGGTGAGAGTGGACAAACCCACAAAGTCTAAGGTTTTGAAATGTACAAAAAGAATTTGTTAAACACAGAACATATGCAACATGGTGGACACAATCAGTTAGCAAAATTTAATCATTTTTTTGTCAATCAAATCACATAAAATAACCGTTACCGAAGATCACTACAACAAGAGATTTCTAGATTGACATTTGGGCTGAAAAATATGAATCCACCACCCACTTATCGACATTGTCATTCTCGGAAAAATGTTTGGACAATTCACGTCAACTCAAACATACTCTAGAACTGTTCTAGTTCATCCTTAAAAAAAATACTGAGAAAAGAAAAGAGAGCAAATCAAATAATAAAAATTGAAAAAAGGCTACTCCCATGGAGTTAAAACTGTTGTCTTATAACAGGACTTTAGATGCAGGTATATTTTCTTTATATCAAAAGAAGATTAAAAATTTTTATTTCAACCATGTATGATACATAAACCAGTAAAACGACAACATCATTACACTATCGAGGACGTTAAATGAGATCTATATTGTGCTATCATGGGCATCATGAAGTGTACGATGATTGGTGCATAATATAGTCCACTGACACAAGTGCTAGTCCATTATGGCTTACCCATTTAAGTATGCAATCACCAAACCCTAAAAAGTTACAAATGTGGATTGCTGACAAAAAAATCACATTTTCAGGCTTCCAGACAAATAAATTAGAAGGAACTCACCAGTGTTATCACGCAGCAATGGTAAGATGATTAGGTGAGTCCCAAAAACAGTAAAATGCCAGTGTGGACGGTGATGGTGGCGGCATGGTGATTAACTCTTTAAATTAAGGTGGTATTTTAAATAAAATGTAGGCAAACATATTGTAACACGAGAAAATATCATTTAAGTTGACCATCTTCAAATTTGTCACTTCATTATTCACTATTATGTCATTAACTAATTTCTATAAAAGAGCATTACACTGGCACTCAAAACATCAAATAATTTCAAATCACATCCATATAAGGTTAAAATCAACAATTTTAAAGAGCTACATGCCTACATCTGACCAAATCCAAATCCATCCATAAACGCATCATGATTTATCAAAACATTATAGAAATAAAGATTCATGTTTAAATACATCAAAAACTCTAACCACTAGAGGCTAGAAATCATCATCACCATCATCACTGTCTTCTATGTCATTTTCCCACAAAGTTGCATCTTTTCATATTTACAACCTTCAACATCCTCTACTAGTTCTTCTAATCAGCTCTTTTTTCACAATATGGTTGTAAAATAGATGTGCCTCCATGTGCACAGGATTATTATGAAAATTTATAAATTTATTTTGTATACCGACTTTAGAACCACAGAAGCTTGTCCCATCGACCACATGTCAAATCGATCCCCCTCAAAACACCAACCATCTATTGCATTTTCAAAGTCCTCGTCCATCAACCAAATTGCACACACATTCCTTACATCTTTATTCTTTAGTGAAATAGGATTGATATTTTCTTACCTATCATAATGGCACTTAAGTGGATAATTGTAATTATAACAACTAGATCATTAGGACAACACTGCTCTAGTCCATTCATTTTGTGTCATTGAATCTACTTGTATAAGAGCATGACTAACTAGGATTCAAGCTGCTTCAAGTGTTAAGAACAACCACCCACATACTCAAGACGCCCCAAATATTTCACAACTAAAAAATTCTTTAACCAATGAACAATACTTTATGATAATTCACATATACTTTTTCTATTTAAATTCTCATGTTTTTATTAGTTATTGAAGACTGGCTAATAAATAGAAAAACAATCTATTAATAACTAAAACAATGAAAGAACTTAATTTATAAATATGCCATCCCCTATGGCACCCCATGACAACACTGGTCTTCACATTTCATTGAGAAATAGATGCCCACGAGAAGGCAAAGGATTCACTCCATTGCTTATTTTCCTTCATCAAGATAGGCAGAAGCACCCCATGACAACACTGGTATTCACATTCTATTCAGAAATAGATGCCCACGAGAAGGCAAAGGATCACTCCACTACTTATTTTCATTCATCAAGATAGGTAGAAGTAGAAATGGCAAGAATTTTTAACACGTTTAGGAAAAGAAATACAGATGAATCAGAAGTTCTGGGAAAGGGGAGAGAAGCCATACACTAAATAACACTACATGCAAACAGAATATTTAAGAATAAAACAACAATGAATGAATGAAAATCCCTGAAATAAACTGAAATAACCACTTGCCCATTGTGCTCAAGAAAATAAAACTGTGCTGCATTTATTCTACAATTGCTCCCTTATGAGACATATATGTGACAATACAGACCATATGGTCAACATCAACGTAAATTTCAATTCTCTGAATCAGCTTTGGGAGGCTAAAGCACAATGGGGACCCGCACTCAAGCTAAAGTTTCAAAATTTATGTGCCGGTGGGGTGTTTTTTAATTTTTTATTTTTATTATGAAACTGCCAGTAGTGTGTTGGATGGTGTAGTTAACAAGGATTTTATTTGTTTTTTGTTTAATTTTCTTCTTTAACATGGAATTGCACCCCAATTTTCAATAATAATTTTGGTGGTAGAATTCCTACCAGTATCCTCAAATAATGGTTATTGAGTCCAAAGATAAGTACTTTATCGCTCCAAATGATAACCAGATTTCATGTGCACTGACATACTCGATAAACTGTAGTGCATTCAGCGACAGCCACAAAACTGCCCGCATATATAACTTCCCATTTATTGCTAAAGTTTGGAAGTAAAGGAACATATCAAGCCACTTATTAAACAATATTGGAAGAAAAGAATCATTGAATCCCAGAAGACAAGTAAATCACACAACTTAAGAAGATCTATTATGCATGTGAATAAGGAGAATGTATTAAAGCATTAAATTATGTGCTTATACACTTGGACTTTCCTACTCAATGCATTTTCCCGTGATGGCCACAATAAACCAGTTCTAGTTATAAATATCAAAACCACCAATGAAGAAAACGACCCAAAGGTGTGTGATGGATCCCAAACTAACCAGAATATTTGCCATGAAGTCACATTTATTGAGTGCCAATGAGTGCAAGGAGTGTACCATTGCACTAACGACCAAGACTCCAAACACATGCACTCTGGTATTGAAAGAAATGTGCTCCAGTATGTAAGTGAAATCATACTACTTAGAAGATTTCTAAAACTCAATCAAGATACAAGAAAATACATTTTTTTGTCAGTTGCTCTCATACATGACCTCTCAAAACCACCCGAATTTAATGAAGTAACACTAACAACAAGCGAGTAAAGGAACCCATCCAACCATTTATCAGATGAAAAATAACAAGTACACGAGGCAGCTTGGAAACCAAGGGGAAATTTTTCTCAATATTAAAAACATCAAGTGAATAGAATAGAAAGCTGAAAAATACAGATAGCACTATTTCCCTTGAACAACATGGTAAAAAAAACAAATAATAAAACAACAACATTACCAGAGAACCCAGATGGTCGAGAACCTCCAAAAAGTAGAAAGCCTTGTAAGCTGATATAGAAAATTAAGGATTACAACCTATTCAGGAGAGCCTCTGCAAAACAGGCTGCAAGCATATATACACAGAAATGGAGACACAGACCAGATGCATGAGTGAGCAAAAATCTTGTATCACTCTGTTGACATCACAAGTCACATTTCCCACTCTCTCCATCTCTGCATACAAAATCTATCTGATTGTCACAAACTTGTTGGTTCCATGCTTGGCCCAATGCATCTTCAAGTCAATCGGGTTAGACAGGTTCTGCCCTTCTGATGCGAGCTTCTCCAGGACCTTCTTGAATGCACCCTGGCTCATCTTGCGGCCCGCGATACGAGCCCCGCGCCGTTTAGTGCTCATGGGTAGTGGGTACACTGACATGCTTGTGGTGCAACAAGCTGACTGCCACCCTCCTATCCCCCAGCGGTAGCACTGCTGTGGCACCCCCGTGCACGAGCAAACGGGTGTTGGTATCCCCGAAATGTCCAAATCTATTCCATTGATGACAACCCCTGTCCCAATCCCACTACTACTGCCCCCACTATTCTTCCTCTTACCACCTGGGGGCCTTGGACGTGGTGGGGCAGGGGCACCTTCATCTGGTGTCCTCTTCACCCTCTTCGGCTTCAGGGATTTGTGGGATCGTTTCTTCAAAGGTGCATCTTTATAGGCATCAGGAGAAGACTTGTCCATCTCCTCATCAAGTCTTTCCACCTTGGGTATAGAATTGGGGTGGTGGGGTTGGGGTGGGTGGAGCATCTGGAGGGTGTGGTGGCCCCCTCCATCATGTCCAACATCGGAGAGGACCGAGTAACTGACAGGGAGGGAATGGGGGACCTTGTTGTTGGAGGCACTAGAGGGAATTGGAGCGGCAGGTTGGTGGTGAAGGTGGTTTTGGTCACGGTGGTTCATCCAGCTCTCCCTCACAAAGTCCATCGGAACGGACGGTTGGCGAGCGTGATGGTGGTTGTGGTTCTGCTGGTGGGGATGGTGATTGTTATGGTTCTGCTGGTGGAAATGGTGGGTGTAGTGTGGCTGATGAAGGAATGCGCCGTTAGAAGAAGCGGCGGATACCATCACCGATGGTTTCGATTCATGGTCTGCGGCCACGGTAGACATCAACCGCAACCCAAGATTGCCTTTCAAGGGCTGGTGATTATCATAATAGTTCCAATTACGGATACCCAATCCGCCATCATCGTCCATTTCACGATGCAAGCACTGTTTCCGACACAGAAATTGGGTGAAAATTTTTCTTTTTCTTTTTTTCAAAAAATGTGATTTTGGATCGAATTACATCAACCCATCTGCCGCATTCGGTCCCTCCGAGCAGTGCCTACAAAACCCACATCGCGAATTTTAAGGAAACAAGATCTGGCGAAACCCTAAAAAACTGAAGGCGATCTAAGCACAGATCGAGAGCTCATCTGCATTTCAAAAGGTGGTACCTCTTTTTTCCCTAAAAGGGTTCTCAAATATTAGATCTTTGAAGGGATTGATTAGAGGGAACAAGAGATACAAACAGAAACCGAAGAAGCCGAAGTTTTTAAAGAAGCAATTTGTGATATCAAGAAAACAATCACTGTTGAGAGAGACAGAGAAGGGAGAGATGACTTACTCAAAGAAGATGGAGAGCTGTGTATCTAGGGTTCTTTACAGCGGTGATTGAGATTGTGAGAGACGGAGAAGATAAAATAACAGATCTGTATAAACATACGTGTGTGTTGTGTGTATATAGTGTGTATTTTATTAGGTTTTAAATGTGTAAAAACTTTGAAACATGTATTATGTACGGATAAATTAAAGTTTGTGTGTGTGATTTGTATAAACCGTGTAAGGAAAGAAACAGCTTTGCTTCGGTTGTGATCGTGCTTATCCATTTCAAGACAAGTTTTTTTTCTTTTTTTTTTAATTAATTGTTGTGCTTTTTTTTGTCTTTTTTTTTTTTTTTTTTTGTTGGATTGCCATGTTCCTTGTTTTGGATGTGTGCGCATGTTGAATTTGGCTCAATCTGCCTTAAATTCTATTTATTTTAGGATATACTTGGGGTGTGTAAGTGTGTTTACATAGCTTTTGTATTTATAATAAACTATTTTAACAGTTTTATTATAGCAGTTTCTTATGGGTAGATTTTAGTTAAATAGTGTTCAAAAGTTGCGCCTTTCAAAAGTTGGGGGGTGAGTTTTCTATAGAATGTTTTAAAACTCAAGTTCCTACAGAATCTTTCTACAATTGCACAATCAAACGCACCATCAGTCTATTTTGTATCTTTATCTACAATTTAGAAGCAGTCTCCAGCCCTAGCGGCTTATAAATTACAATAGTGTTAATATGCACTGCATTATCACATTGTGTAAAATTTAAAAATAATTAAAAAAAAATTATTAATGTATCTCAGTATATATTTCATTTATTATAACAATTGTATTTCAATGGAGAGAGAGAGTTCAATAAACCAATGGAGGGGTGACGGTGAGATGAGATCAGACCAATGATCTAATCTCGCATCACCTAATGAGAGGAATGTTTAGTGCTTATATGTGAACACGTATCTTACACATGTAAGGTTTTAAATATGTTAGTTTACGAGAAAACAGACAACATCACATGTGTAAGTTTTGGTGTTACAATTGATACCAGAGTCTATCCATTACATTGTGAGTTGACCTATGAACCTTACATGAGGACATGTGGCTCCATGAAGGGAGTTGGATTGGATCAAGAAGCCAAGAGCTCAATAAACATATAGAGGGGTGAGGGTAAGGTGAGGATTAACTCATAGTTATTGTAATACATTTTAAAGTTGTGCGTCCACCCATAAGGTTATGGACTGTGAACGAAGCTAAACACAAGGTTGGACATATAATTTTCTTGGTTTGAAAGGAGTTAAGTAGTGGGAGATATGCAGAACAACAACTTATCATTTCTGGTATAAAAAAATAATATGAATAAAGTGCGGCCTGTTTGCTCGATCCCATGAAATTTTTTTTCCGAATAATCGCCAACAAACAGGTGGGTAAGTCAGCATCAAGACTCGAACCCATAACCTATCAGTAACACCACTAAGCCCTGAACCGTTGTGCTATGATCACTGGGGACAAAAATAGAATATTTTTGTTTCACCTAAAGGTTAAAAAAACTTTTTATAATGATTTTGATATCGATAGACTTTTTATCATAAAATCAAAATCACGTATCTTAAAGCAGTACTTAATCATATCCCTTGCCAAATTAGCCTTTGTATCTTTATTGATCCTTTATTTTTTCACAAATTATTTCTTTTTTCTTTCATGCATGTATCACTTCAAAAGTTCCATTTTACCGTGATTTTGCGGCATATTATTCACTATTTCATAATTTTAATTGTTTAAAATAACACATTTTAAAATAAATGCGAACTTAATCCAAACTTGATTCAACCTAAATCTGAATCAAACCCATCAGATTGGGTTTAGGTTGATCTTCTTAAATTTGAGAAACGAATTGAGTTGGATTTATATTGATTTCCTCTAATTTTGGATTGGGTTCTGGTCGAGTTATAATATAATCTAACCCGTCCAAGTTGGACCACTAAAATAAGCTGAACTATTGGGGTTGGGTTGGTGGTTTGGACATAGGAGGTTTGTTGCTAGGCTGAAATTATTTTTTAATGATTTTATTAAGGCAATTAATATACAACTCTGTGTATCTGACATTCAGGTTTGATTACCTAATCCTATTAAGAAAAGAGGTCGGAAGACATGACAGACATCATAAGATGTTTTCATTATTGTAATACTGATATATTGGGTATTAGTGACTTTTTATATATTTTAACAAAATCCACTGTCAATAAAACATTTCACTTTTTTTATTTGAAAAATCCATAAAACCCTCGATAACGGTTCAAAATCCATATTACTCCCTGACTTTTCCTAAAGTCTATATAAAAACACTTATATAAATTCAAATAATTATCTGAATTAATTCTTTATTGACAGATAAGGAATCTATGATGTATTAATGTCAATTTTTTTCCCTTTTTTTTAATAGGACATTTGAGATTCTATGATATATTAATGAAAAATTTTCAATTATGTTACAAGGTATAAACTTTGAAAAAGTCAGGTAACACCCCTTTCTGAAGAACAGGTATCTGGGGACAATCTTTAAATAAAGTTGGGAAAAAAAAGAGGACCAAGGCCTCTGGACAAACAAGAATAGCATCATTCATACAGACATCTTCCACACCAAAGCAATGAAGACTACAAACTTATATAATTGTACAAGACAATGTTACATGTATAACACAATGATACAATACATATGTAATCTAATATCCTCACTCAAAATTCAAAGCGGATCAAACAATGTGAGTTTGTGAATGAGAGATTGAAACTAAGAAATTGGATGAGACTTCATAAAGAAGTCAGCGAGCTGCTCAGCAGAGGAAATGTGTGGAAGGGTAAGTGTTTGAGCAAGAAAGTGCTGGCAGACAAAGTAACAATTAATCTCAATATGTTTGGTTCTCTCTTGAAAAACTAGATTGTTGGCAATTTGAATAACACTCCGATTATAACAATAAAGTGGAGTAGGACCTGCAATATCAACTCCAAGTTCGACTAAGAGACGTCTAAGATGAAAGATATCTTTGGTCATGATGGCCATTGCTCGATATACTCGACTTTTGTGTTAGAAAGATAACAACATTTTGTTTCTTGCTGCACTAGAAAATGAGAGAATCCCTAAGGAAAATGCAAAATCGGTAGTAGAGCGATGAGTAGTCGAATCTCTCACCCAATCAACATCGATGTAAGCCCGAAGAACAAAAGATGAGGATGATGACATATAGAGTGATTTGGTGATACTCTCATGTAGATATCTGAGGATCTTTATTAGAGCGCTATAATGAACTAAGCGAGGGGTAAAGACGAACTAACTAATAATGCTAATTACATGAGCAATATCATGTTTGGTTATGCAAAGATACATAAGCTGATCCACGATCTATCTGTATCGTCGTAGGATTTGGAAGAAGCTCTCTATCAATAAGACAAAACTTTACATGAAGCTCAAAAAAATATCAGCGATACGAGTTGAGAGTCAAATATAGCGGCACTATCAATAATGTTTGTTGTTGTTCGTACTTTTAAAGTGGGATTTCGCACCTCAAAATATCTTGGGCCTTCGATGTTCCCGGTAAGCGTTTTATAAAACTTATCTTTAAAGAGGGAAATCTTATTTATCTCTAGTTCTGAAAGGCTTCTTCTACTTCTGAGACTATTCAATAGTAGGCGGAAATAAGACTTGCACTGTAGCTTGAGGTTTCCATGATCTATGGGAGAGATTGGAACAGAAGGTGTGAAAATGACTCATTGGACACATTTATCTATCAAGCCAAAATCAATTAAGGTTAGTTTACTGAAAATGGCTCTCTCACTCCCTCAGTTAACTTTCTTTTATTTTAAAAATGAATGGTATTGTTAGTTTTATGGCACATCAATGAAATTTTAATTTATCCTACAAGGGTTGGTTTGGCAATGTGATCAGTGATGAGAGAACAACTTATTTTGTTTGTTTAAAAATATATAAAAAAAATTTGAACAGTTGTTCTACTTTTAAAATGAAAATAAAGAGTTTCGTATCACTTAGAGGTCACAATAACACTTATCTTGTCTCTTTTTTCATATTCTGTCATGTAAATAGAAACAAAATTGACAAATATTTATTCTCTAAAATTAAGATAATGTAGTCTTAAAATTTCATCATTTTATCAAACTAGCTAGTCCAAAGTAAAATAAAATAAAATAAAAATTGTATTTGAACAAATTTGCCCCATCATTTTATGGTGCACAATAATTTAAATTTTTAATTATATTGATTGACCCATTATAGGTTGTCTCAGTGATTTTTCGCATACAATAGTTTTATGTTGAGAATTTATGGGAAGCAGTGGTTAACTTTATCAAGGTATGTGGATAGCACATAACAAGAATCTGGTGGGTGGTATTAGATGAGGACACCATTCACATCGAGATATGAGGTCATTCTATTCCGAGGGGATAACTAGGGGTGGCCAAACGGCCCGCGAGCCCGGACCCGGCCCGGCTCGGGCCCGGACCTTCCATAGGGCCGGGCTTGGGTCTTGGTAAAAAACCCGGAGCCCGGCCCAAGGCCCCGGCCCGGAAAAGCCCGCCCGTAGGCCCGGGCCCGGCCCGGTCATGGGGATTAAAGTTTTTTAAAAACCCTCCCCAACGGATATTTTTTGAAACCCTCCCCAACGACTATATTGGTATCAAAATTTGAATTTCAAAATTCACAAAAACACTATAAATACCCCACAACCTTTCAAGTTTCAATCACTTATCTCTCATACTCTCAAACTCTCTGAAGTTGCTCTACGAAGTTCAAGTGAAATTTTTGTGTTCTTTGCTAAATTATTTGATACAAAAACGAAGTTGTAAATTTAAATTGAAATTTAGTTTAAATTTACTTGTATTCTTGTCATTTTTTGAATGATGGCTTTGGGTAGAGTTGTGCAAATGATAGATAAAATAGGTAGGTGCCAACCTAGTTGGGATGTACTCATTTTATTGTGATGCAGTCATCACCCATAAGCTAATATTCAATCATTGTAATGTTCCATTAAAATATTTTTCTATGAATTTATAGTAGCTATTCAATTAATGTTCAAATATTTCTTGTTGTGAACTTATAATGTGCAATTATTGTGAAGTTATATCAATATTCAATTCAAATAATTTTATTGTTCAAAGTATTTTCAATTCAAGTTATTTAACTTTTTTATTTACTTTATTGTACATTTTAATTTAACTAAAAAAAATGAAAAAAAATATGTGGGCCACAAAGCCCGGCCCGAACCTTAAGCCCGGCCCGGCCCGGACTTGACCCGTTCGTGGCCGGGCTTATGGGCGGGCTCGGGCCTTATTTTGAACTTTAGGCCCGGCCCTGGCCCGGGCCCGAAGCCCCTCAGGCCCGGTCAAAGCCCGCCCGAAAAAAGCCCGGCCCGAGCCCGGCCCATGGCCACCCTTAGGGATAACGGGTAAAATGCTCTTCTACTAGATTATCCGTCCCGACATTTGTGTGGGTCCCCCTTCAGATGATGTAACTTTGATTTATAGTTATGTAATTGGAGAGCTAGCATTGGTCTACCATTTTCTTTAAATAATAAAAAAACTCCCATCTCTTTTTTTTTCTCTTCAAATTAGCCTTTCTTACACGCTATCTAAAAATTAATAGACTGCCTATAGCCACATATTGATATCTTAGACAAATCAAACCGAGTTACCGAGTCATTGTCATATATGCCATAGACAAATAGAATTCATGTGTGATTTGTGGGTCAATTTTGAGCATTTATATATATATATAGATGAAACGGAATCATTTTCAATGAAAGCTCTCTTACTTGAAACCTAGGCATGCTCAACTTGTACAGATTTTTTCATGGCACACTTTGATTATCCTACACATAAATTTTGTGTCCTTAACAGAGAGTACCCATCACAATCAAACCATGTTTAATTATAAGACTAACCTGCAAGGAATTGGTAATTTCTGTACCCAATTTTAATTAAAGAGGATTGAGAATTCCTGTATAACAAGATTACTTTTTCAAGCTAAAATTGTTTCTTATCTATCATTATGAGTCGAGATTGCCCTCTATCATCTGATTTCGTGTGACTTTTGGGTTAAAGATCATAAATGAAGCTCATTGTGGCTTACAGCGAACCACCTTTAATGAAAAAAATCTTACGTTGCATGGAAGAACAAAGAAATCAGAATGCTAATTTTACGTGTGCATTCTTTTTTACAATTCATTTTTTATTTTCTTTTAATTTTTTCACTGCAAATGTTCACACTTGATAGGGTTGTGCATATGTGCTCAAAAATCATTTTAATTTTAAATATCATGTGCGCATAGTGCACATATTTCATGTCGAAAAGAAAAAAGAAAAAAAAGGAAGCTTTGACCTCTATAACCTCCCATTCCATTGCCAAGCATCTAAAGATACGGGCCTCTTAAAGTAAAAGACATAACTACCACATTCAAGAGCTTTAAACCATCAAACCCAACATACATTGATTACATGCTCAGTAAACACATGCCATGTTTTAAAAAAAAAAATTCAAGCCATGGCCTGTCTATAGACATCAAACAGTGTCTAGATATATGGGTGCACGCATGCATGCCTGCCCAAAGCATAATAAAAACTGATGTAACATTAATGGAAAGCAGGACATTCAAACAAGATTCATTAATTGAAATTTGAAACAGACAGTAGAGATAGAGTTCAGAGTAGAGATAGAGATAAAGTTCCCATATAAATCACAACATCCAAACATAAACACTTCAAAAAACAATTAAAAATAAAAACAGAACCCTAAAGAGAAGGTAAATTCTCCATAAACATTACAGAGAGCCTGTGAACAGAAGTCAATACCCGAACCATGCATTACTCTTCTTGCTGCATAAGCTGTCCCCAGACATTAAAAAAGAGAGAGAGACAACTAATAAGTAGTGAAAAAAAAGCATAGTAAGTAGTAATAGTAACAGCAGCAGCAGCAGCAGAAGCAGCAGCAGTTGTCATGACAGCAAGGAAAGACAGCTATGGTGCGTTCTTGACTCCCTCTTTAAAGACCCTCCTCACATTTAAATGTAAATGTTGAAGCAGCTGTTGTCACTGTAGAAGTTTTTAAGTCTGTTATGAAGTTGGCATCAGCATCAACAACAGCTTCATCGGCAGCAGCTCTTCCCCAAGCATTCATTCATTCAGGTCCCCCCAACAAACCGAGTGAGCCCAAACAAAAAAAAAAATTCAAAAAAGAATAAATGAAAAATGATAACCCCACCCCCTCCCTCCTCCTCAAGTGGGGCAATTCAGGGCGGCCTTGATTTGCTGGACAGTAGTGCTGATGAGGTTATTAACCGTGGTGACCGAGTCGACGTTGAGCTTTGCCGAGGGGAGGCTGCTCACGAGGATCTGGAAGGCAACGGTGATGAGCGAACCGCCGCTGGGGTTGGAGCTCGTGGAGGCAGCCGAGGCGTCCCGGTCTAGTGGTGGTGGTGGCTGCCCGTCGGGGTTATGGTGAACCCGGACGGCAGGAGGGGGATGTAGGACGGGTCCTCCCCGCTCATCGTGATGTTGATGGCAGGGAGGTCGACCGGGGCGTAGACCACCATCGAGCCGGACGTGTCAGTGCAGCTCTCTTGGAGGATGAGCATGTTGTTCTGGCTCGCGTTGAAGGCCTACCCCAATTAAGGAGACTAATAAGTTAATGTAATTGAGTTTTATAAGTAGATCCATATTGAGGAAATATAATACAACTGAATCCATTTAAGTTGTTGCCATGAAAAGAAGACTCAATCAAGCAATTAAGAAAGACGTCTCTTGCAATATATGGTTTGACAAATGGAAATATAGAACACCCAGATAAATGACCTTCAGAGATCTTTTATTCATGCGGTCATTCATGAGCTCCATTTGAATTTATTTGAAAATAGAAAATTCTCTTTCTGAATCAGAGTTATCTTCTAGATGCTAAAAATAGAAGAGAACCAAAAACTTACACGGAGGAGCGATATGCAGTTTCCCGGGTGCGAGCCATTGGTAATCTGTGCCACCTCTTGCACTGAATTGCCATGGGAGAGAACATCCCACTAGACAATCAATCACACAAAAAAGATTCAATTATGAGCAATCAATTAAGAACTCTCTCAATGTTCGACACGGATTCAATTGGGGGGATCAGATCATCACCTGAGCCCGAGTTCTCTCGTCTTTGAAGAAATTGAAGACATTTTGACACGAAATGGGCAACCAGAGCGAAGTCGCCGCGCTCAACACGACCCCGTGGGGCTGCCCGGGGTCGGTGCTCTTGTGCACGGAGACTCGGACACCGATGTCGTTCAATCCGGACAATGTGGTCCACCGGTGCCCGCTCGAAGTGCTGATGCTCGCGCAGAAGTTGTTGATCATCCTCTGTGACAGCTTCATCATGCTTCGCTTCCCTTCCACCGATGGAATCACTGAAAAAATAGAAATCAATCCATTGTAAGTCACAATTGTGCTACTAATGGTGGCTCCTTGGAACATAAAATACACTACCTCCAAGTTCCCTAGTCGAAGTTCCGGTCATCATCAGACACGCGAACCTCTCGCACATCCTCTGCAGCGTCGCGAGCCATCGTTCCGCCCCGAAAGCCAACCCGCTGCTTACAAGCTCTCTATAGAGCCGATGGGGCGGCGTTTTCTCCTCAATTTCCATGTGTTCCATCCAAGTAACCTAACATTCATTAACAAAAACATCAGAAACTCCCATCAATAGCATTCAGAGGCTTCAATTTATCTCACCTTTGAGTACCCATTGGGCATATCTTGAATCAAGCACCCAGAAGGGAGCTTCCGGGAGCTCGAAGGGGCGGTGAATTGGTTCTCTCTCGACGAAAAATCAACGGAGACATCCGCAACCGCCCACGTCCCCTTCTCGATTTGCTGGCAATACCGCAGAAAGTGAAACTCCCGCGTCGAGACCACCGGCGACAGCACTTGCAATTCCGCACTCATCTGTGTTTTTCCACTCAAATCACTACTTGCATTTCAATGTGGACTAGTTAACAAGGTTTTTTTTGTTCTTTCAAGCTTACGAATACTAGCGAACCGCTGCGACTCCCTGCCATCCCCGTCGCGAGGATCTCGATCGTCTTCGCCTTCGACACGATCGTCGGGAAGAGCTCCACCCACTTCGCCTACCAAAGATTAACCAAAAGCTTAATTGGGTCGAAAAGGAAGGACTGAATTTTCACAAGAGAGACGGCGCTTACGGAGTCCATGAACATGTCGACGAGCGCAAGCGTGTTCATGATCACTAGACCGGAGTCTCTCGACGCCTCGACGCGGACGTCGGGGTTCTTCTGCGGGCCGAGCTTCGGGAAGGCCCTCACGTAGCTGTCGAGGTCGAGGACTTCCCTGCCATCGCTGCTGTTCTTCACCCAGAAAGGCTCGTCGGCCTGCAACAGCCGGACCGCCTCGTCCAATGCGGCCGCCGCCATCTCCGCCATGAGTGACTTCTCCATCTCGGTTAGCACCGTCGCCGGAAGGGAGAGTGAGGGGGCTGTCGAGGAGCTCCCCGGGAGGAGATCAAGATCGAATAACGGTGACAGACCCATCGAGTGGTGGCTGCTGCTGCTGCAACCGCCGCCGCCGCCGAATGGTCCCACTGAGAGGTCTAATGAAGAGATGGGTATGGGCTGCACCGGCGGGAGTTGCGATATTGGGCGGCCGACGTACTTTGAAGCAATGCTGGACACCCTTTCGAGCTTTTCAAAACCAACCCAACAAAGATTTCAGTCGCAGAGAATCGAAAAAAACAGAGTTTTTGAAGAAACAGAGACTCACCTCCTCCTTCAATCGCGCGTTCTCCATGCGAAGCTTCTGCTCGTCGAAGTAGGAGTCCTCGCCGAGAGGGGGACCGCCGCAGGAGGGGCAGATGACGTTCTTTAAGGCCTCCCTCATCGCGATGTTTTCGCATCGGATTTTGTCGTTCTCCGACCGGAGGGAGCAATTGTCCGCGCGTTCATGCTGCGCCTGCACAGAAAAAGCTGCCATTTTTAGACCAAAAAAATAGATTTTGAGAGGGACCCAGATGGGAAAAACATATGAAACTTTGAAACCTTCATTTGGGTCCTCCTGTTCTGGAACCAGAACTTGATCTGCCTCGGCTCGAGCCCCAAATCCCTGCTCAGTTGCATCCTCTGCTTCTCATCCGGATGCGGGCACTCCTTGAACATCCTGTTCAATCAAACCAAAAAATAAAAATAATTTTTTTAAAAAAATCACTCTCTAACAAATAGTCATGAAAGATGTCTCTGATTCCCTTCACAGGGGATTAAAAAAAAAAAAAAAAAACTACTCACGATTCAAGTTCTTGAATCTGATGCGCGGTGTGCCGGTGGTGGCGTTTCTTCTTGTTGCGGTTGGTGTCCGGCGCATCTGGGTCCTCGCCGGAATCCATGGCGGCTCCGGTAGGGATACTGGGTCGGTCACTGTTGTTGTTGATGATGTTGTTGGCGTTCCTGGTGCTCGTGTTGTTGTTGTTGTTGAGGACCCATTCATCTCCGTAAACAGGGGAGGCATTGAAAGGGAAATACATCTCCAAAAGACCAATTTTTGCTACTACTACTCTTCATAATAACAGAGCTACCAAGAGAGGAAACCAAAAGAGTAGAGGAGGAGGAGAGAAGGTGTTGTTTGGGGAGTATCAAAAGGGGGGTATCTTTATCCCGTATTAAAACGGGGTAATAAATTCGGATTGGAAGTAACGGCCAGATGATCCTCCTCTCTCAAGAAAAAAAGATCCATTTTTCATTTCTTCTTGTGTGAAAATTTAAAATAAAAAAATTGACCAAAAACAACAAAAAGTAGAATTTCCGTTTCATATCCTCCTAATTATGGGCATTAATGCCCAAACTTTATCCGCGTTGGACAACACCAATACAAAAATCAAGACGGGTTATTTAATTTTGAATTTATGATTTTTGTCCATCTTTACAAGCATGTATTTTTACTTTTGCATGGAAAAGAGCCAGCACATGCACTTGTTTTCATAGTGTTTCTGTCAACCGGGGTTGGAGAGTGAAATAAAAGATGGTGATGGATTATAAAAAGGGCTCATTTTCAGCACATTCTCCCTTTCAGTGGGGACATTGGATTAAATGTTTTTTGTTTTTTCAAACTCTTGAAATATAGGTGTACAATGATAATTTACATGAAGGTAGGTTGTAAATGATATATTGCAAATTAAAATATGGTTGGACTGAAAGATGTAGATTATATACCATCAATTGCATGTCTAATCAGTCACCAAATCAAACAGGGTCTCCAATGATGTAATGTAATTCGTGGTGTATTCAGATAATATATTAGCAAGGTGGTATGATTGGATTGTGGATTCCTTTCGGACTGCAGGGTTCATTGATCTTGTTCAATAGGGATTAATGATTCATGGGTCTTAGATTGTTAATGTGAGAGGGGAAAATGCATTTTTTAAAAGTATATATATTATGGTTTTGATGAAGTTCGTACTGTGGAAGGACAATGTTGTTGTTTAAGTAGATTCCCTCCACATCTTACAATGACTCATACATAAAACACGGATAACTATTCAGTTATTCTGATTAATTTGTGTTTGCTGTTTAAAAACTAAAGTTAATTGAGGTGTGATTGCACATATAAAATGTTTAACACTGTCATTCCAAATTTTACTTCAAATAATTAAGTTTGTAGGGTTAATAGAGGTTGACCACATGCAAAAGTATATTTGTTGTGCGTGTGTTTTCAATTTTCAAATATTCACCACCAAACAATTTTTCAAAATGTAACTCATCATGTCTATTATAATTATACAAGAGACAAACAACAACAGAAAAAACGAAAAAAATAAAACTAGTGCCTCACCTTCGGACAATGCCTCAACATATAAACATGGTTTTTATATTTTTTTTCTATTCATCACATCCTATTCCGCCCATTGTCTATTTTTGTACTAATTATTGAATTAGAAATACCTACAATTTTTCAAAATAAAACAGAAAAAAAAACTAATGCCTCACCTTCCCTTCAATCACCTTCCATCACATTTTGTAAAGAACAACAATTCACATGTATAGTCCCCAACATATTTTAAATAATTTTAGAAGTATATTATATTTATCTAATGAAACATATTTTTTTTATTAAAAAATCAAGTATATATATTTGAATGATTTAATTATATGTATTTTTATATTTTTTTAATTCAATGTAGTTCACTAAACTATTATATATTAAGATAGATAAAATGAGAATTACATTAATTTTTATTACATGTCTACACCCACACAAAATAAATGTTGTCACAGTATATTTTTTTTATTTTTTTTAAGAGTCATCTCATAGTTTATCTAGCTGAATAAACTATATTCGTTTATGTTATTAGTGTTATATATATATAATATCATTTCCTTTAATATATAGTATTATATATAGCATTTAGAAGGCGTGTACCAAATGCTGTGAAAAAATACGACTAAAAAATAATTAATTATAAAAAAAAAGTGCATGCATGTTTAATTTACGATTACGTATGTGGAGGACACAGAGTTCGGCAGGTCCCTCCTCCCACGTGCGGTGCAAAGGTGTGCGCGTCCCACCAATCGGTGATATCTTCGAAAGCGGAGGGGCAATCACGTAAACATACGTGCGTCCGAAGCGGAACGTACGACTTTCCCGCCATAACTGGGGGACCTTAATTGCCGTCGATAAGGGGGAGGGGTTTGGTGATTAAAAATCAGGGCGCATTCATTACCCCTTGACACGTCAGCAAATACCCGTTCTACCCCCATCAATCGCTCTCTGTTCCCATCAAGTCCTGTCGTACCCGTCCCGCAGTCGGAGACCAGCGGATGATGGATCGGACGGGTGATAACCATCCACGTATGCAACAGAGCTGTCTTTGTTTGAATTATTATTTTGATCGGCGGCGCAGTGTGAACTGAAATGACATCCAAAGAAGGCCTTTTCGCTGGCGATGATGCCGACACGATTCGGCGCGGTTTACGGGGGTCAGTCAGACACGTGGGGATTCTATTAGCGGTTTCGATTTGATCAACGGTCCTGATCACCCGTCGCGTGTGCCTTCTTTGTTACGTTTTACCTCGGCTGTATTTGAAATACCAAGATTGAATGAATCTAGATAAATTCCAACTCAAAATGTTGAAAACCAAGGCAAAATTTCTTACAAATAAATCAAAAAATAACGGGCCGTTCGGTAACATGATTAAAGAGTGTATTTTTTAATAAAAAAAAATTTCAAATATGTTGTTAAATGAAGTTCAAGAAGCAAGCTAATTAATTACAATTTTATTTATAAATTTTAATTTAAAAAATTTATTTTTAAAAACACAGAAAATGTATTTTTTAGGTATCAAATCTATTTAAATTATTTTATTTAACCTTAAATATGTTTGAATCGATTATGAGAAGTTTAAGTTTTTTTTAATGTTGTATTTGTTCTACCGTATATCCTAATGGAGATTTTTAGAATGAAAATCAACACATCTATGTAATATTTGGACAAATTTTATGCAACCGTGATTCCTCTCTACACGGGGTCCTAGGTGACCGAGTAAAGTTAGGACCGGCATTCTTGAAAGAGAGAAACATATGAGATTTTTTATAAAAAAAACACAAAAAATGGTCTTTTGTTTGTTTTCAACTAGCTATTTAATTGATTGAGATTTAAATAGTTTCCTCCGTAGTAAATGGTTCCAAATACATACGATGAAAAGCGAAAAAAAGTGAGAAATTTTTCCTTGATCATTCAAAAAGCTAGTATTTATGTCAAACAATAAAAAAAAAAATTCTATCACTTTATCTCTCCTATTTTGTCTTATTAGAAAAAATAGAATTTTTTTTCTTTTCTCCATAAATGAGAATTTGAGAGAAAGTGATGAAATTTTTTTTCCACCATATGTACAAACACCTTGAAAATTGGTTAAAGGAAAAATCTTTTACTTTCCATCACTTTCTCTTTGACTCAAATTCCCTCATTTTCTTTCATTTTTCCTTCAAATTTATACACAAATACTCTCTAGAATGTGCTTGAAAGAGATCTCGGGACATAAAAATTTGTTTGGAACTTTGTGTAAGTTTCACATGGGAATAAGTGATGGATAAGATTATAAGTGTAGAGAACAATCAATCTTGTTTTATAAATAAAGATGATCTTTATTTTACCTAAGAATTGAATAACATTTATTTAATTTTTCATGATTTTGACGTATGTAAATAAAAGTAAATGTAGATACAGCGACGTATGTAAGATTAGTGCGCAACATCTATAGAACGATCAGGAGAATATAATATCACATAAGATAATACACATTATGTTTGGCCCTAGGCTTTCGTGAAAAATCATTCATGCTAAATTGCAAAACATCTCACAATAATAAAATTGATAATTTTTTATCTCCTACAATTAATATTGCTTCTCTTCAAAATCCTACCTTATCCCGTTGCCAAACTGAAAAATTGAGTTTTTCTTTTTTAGATTTACTTGTGGACATAACATAATGTATTGTTACATGTATGAATATTTCTTTAGGGCAGATATGTATTATGAAAAAAAAAACACATACATCATCCAGGAGAGAACGCCTACCCGGAGTGGGTCCTAAAACAAAATTAACATTAGTTTATTTTAAAAAATTTGTGGATATTTATCTTTTTTTTCTAATAAACAAAATAACTCATTTGCCTAGACTCTTATTTGTGTAGCCATAATATGCAATGAATCCTATGCATGCACCTGAAGGAAGAGTGTCATTAACATTTCATAGAAAAGATGATGAGATTTAATATGATGAGATCTGTATTTTCTATCCGGAGGTACCTCAACATAAATTCCATGAAAAACTGTAGTAGTAGTATAACTTCTCCCACTGGATCCTAATTAAATAGGACACGTCTCCAATAGACATGAAAGAAAAGGTAACGTTGTAAAGCTTCAAACTATACACCCTCTTTTGGGGAAACTTTGTTTTGGCCTTTTGTAGGGAAGGATACATTAAATTCTTATTTTTTTAAAATAAATTATGTTTTTTTAATTCTCTTGCAAGGAATATGTCAGATATTCCTATACAAATGAAACCATACAGAGCTACAGAAATGAAAATGGTATCAATGATCATAAATTTTTTTTTTTTAATTAAGCTCTTAATTTAGACAGGATGGTCTCAGCCTCATGTACAGTGAACAATCTTTTTAGAGGGAACAATTGAATGATGTATAGTTGAGGTTGAAAAAGTGATGTGTAACCTTTTTAAATCTACTGTTCATTGATGTAAATTTTTAATCATTATAGGTGCATTAATTTTCAAATATGTGATTGTGACTCAATATTAGTTATCGTGTCATTTTGTGACATGATTCTAACGTTATCCGAATTCACGTCTTTCTCTAATTGTCTCGATCATTTTTTTATACATTTCTCACGCTCATGGAGCCTTCGATGTTGTGTGAACTTGAATACTTGATGATCGACATGATAATGTAGATTTTATTTAATTTATTGCATTCCTGGTGCTTTAATTTTGTTACCGTTGGTCATGGATTAGTGGGATTGTTCACTAATCTCTTTTTCTTTTGGTTTTGGACATTTGTCATTTTTTGTTCATTCTAATGATTATGCATATCATTTCTTTAAAAAAAAAAAATGTAGGTTGTAGTGTTTCTTGACCATTTAATTTTTAACTGAATTTATAAAAAAAATATTGATTATTTTTGCTTAATTAAATTTTTCTTTGTTCTAAGAGGCAATATTCATACACAAGTCTTTTAAGCAATTCTTTTGTATTTTGAGGGTTGAATAAAAGGTTGGGAAGAGAGTTTCCTGTAAATCTGTGGGTGTCTAAGGGTTGTGTTATATCGGTGTTGCACGGAAAAAAATCTGTAGTCCGGTATTTAAACCCTAAATCCTAAAAATATTGATTATTTTTGCTTAATTAACCTTTTTTTGTTTTAAGAGGCGATTATTCACACACAGTTAATTTTATAATAATGTCTAATTTAATTCTCAATGTTCAGATCCATTTATAACTCTTGACTAAGATTGATCAGTGAAAGCATGTAATGTCCATCCATTTAACATGCCATTGGATGCACCAGTTTGAGACCACTCAAATTCATAAATGCTTTTTATTATATTATTATTAATATTATTTATTGAATTGTTCTGGTAGCTAAGCACATTAAATCTCATTGACTAGTCAGTATATACATATATTTACACATGTAAAACAACTCATGCTCTACATGTGTTATCCAGTGACACAAAAGTGACTTTTAAATTTTTTTTAATGTCCGTACTAGGTTGCAATGTAGTGCACTAATGAATGTTGGTGAGAGCATTGAAAGATTGTGTAGCATGGACAGGGATGTGAATTTTTGTGTGTATCATATATGTCCAAAGTGTATTAAATCACACATGAAATTAAGTGAGCTGAGCATAGACAGCTTAAACATAAATGCTCCTTCAATAAGCTTTTACAAATGCATAAGTCTAACAAGAGTCATTCATGCCATGAAAAGATCTTTGGTGAAGAAGAGGAGACATGATATTAATAGTCGATTAGGAGTATTTATAATCTTTTCATGGCATGAATGACTCTTGTTAGACCATTCAATGAAAATATTTGTTTTTTGGTCACACATACAGTATGCTAGTTTGCCAACCCAAACAAAATATCTGACAAAAATTATGTTCAAATAAGGCTCCCCTCGTTATAATAAAAAGAGTTGGATGCGAACAACATTGATTGCAATGATACGAATTAAATCTATGTGAATTCTAACATCACATCTCATTAAACAATTTATATATGTGTGTGGTTTAGTTCAAATCAAAAGTGCTATTGAATTGTTATATGAACATTTAAGAACAGTTGAGTTTTGGTTTGATGGGGTGGTGTTGAATTTGAAATAGAAAATCGAGTGGGCCATAATTAGGAAAATGAAAACCAACTTTTACAAACGATTAATTGTTGTTGTGGCTAATGCTTCACTATTTTTCGTTTTGGTAATCACTGATGGATTCATGTTATTCACTCGAGTTATATATGGTTTGGCATTCTGTTTTTGTTTCTCTAAATTTAATTATTTTGTTAGTAATCAAATCAATAATTGAGGTTTTTGGCATTGGACGTTGGTATAGACAATTATTCTTGCAGTCCATTATGTAGTCTTCGTGTTTTTCATAATCTAGTATATATATACTAGAGGATAAAAGTATGACAAAATATGAATTCGATTCATTTAATTATATATTTTATTCTTTGTAAATGTATGCTCTAAAAAAATAAATTGGAGACCGCAAAAGATAGTGTTTTTTTAATTATTTTACATGATGGCATTTGAAAATTTTATACAATTAGTTTGATAAAATTAGAAGTAACATATTACATATGCATTGCCATTAAATGAACATTGTATACGACTTTAAACCGAGTGGAATGAGACACTGCCCTACCGAGACCCCAAGGGTTGAAGCCTCTTAGTCTTATATGTAGAAGAAAAAAGAATTGTGCATGGCCAACATTTGCTTTTGAATCCATGTTATTCTATGTCTATCTATTGCTAGTAAGTGAATTTCCACTGCATAGAAGTATAGAACTTTGTCGCCCTAGTCTGGGATTTCATACAAAAATGAAATGTTATATTAACTATTAAACATTTTATTTTATAAGCAAAACTTATATGAAGTTATCATATGCCTTCATGAAATAGGTAATTTTGGGATTGAAAAAAAATTACACCCGTCAGAATATTTCCTGGCTCAACCACTGCACATGTGTAATCATTTTATATTTTATGATACAATATTTGGATGCTTTGAACAAAGCAGGTAAAATGTTCATGGCCATTGAAAGATCCATGCCAGCTTTTACCCTGTGAAACACTGAATTCATCATATCCACTTTTAGCCATGCAATCAATATGGATAGCACATATTAGCAACCAATAAAGATATAATTGATTCAAAATAGCAACCAATTTATGATATAAAGAAATGGAGAACCATTAATGAACTCCATTGTGAACCTCATAAAAGGTCATGAAATTCTTCTTCCTTTGATTTCCTTTTCAATGAGAAAGGACCTCCATTGACATCCAATGTATGAAAAACTTTCGATCGACTCCCACGTCACAATCACCACTTGTATTCCCAAAAAAGAGTCTGGAAATTGGTGATCACCCATGGTAGTAATGTTTGTAAACGAGTCGAGCAAGTCAAGCTTTGACATGTTGAAGCTCGGTTGAAGCTCGACTCGACTTGTTTGTAAAGAGGGCTTGAGTGTAAGCTCCAACTAAGGCTCGAGCTCAAGCTCGTTTAGCTAAAAAAAAAAAAACTCATTTAGTAATTATAACATAAAGGAAACATATAACACGTTAAAAATAGATAATCATATTTGAAAATTATCGCTAAACAATCATATTTGAAATTATTTAGAACGACACTCTCCATTTCAATTGTTCTTGGGGTTGTATCTTAGCGGGAACCAGAAGCGTGGGTATCATTGATGGCGTGTTCCACATCGATCTGGGCTAGGAAGTGTTAGCAGCCAGTCGGGTCAACCTGAAGGGCTCTTCATGGCCATCTTTTTTTTTTTTTTTAATGTATTTAAGGCGATGTTTAATCCACAATGCTTGTGTGGTTAACTTCTCCTTTTCTTTCTCCATGATATTGTCTCCCCGCTTTCCTCTCCTCTCCATTGTGCTTTTTGAGGCAAGTTCAGATTTATGTAACATCACTTTGATAGTTATATATAGTCTACATTTAAAAAAAAAAAAAACAATCATATTCGAAACGAGCTCGTATAGGCTCATGGCTCGGCTTGGGCTTGACTCGTTTACAATCAAGTTTTAAAAATTGTTTAAACTCGACTCATTTATCTAATCGAACAAGCTCCAACCGAGACGAGCTGAGCGGCTCAACTCATTTACCCCTCTACTTGTGTGGTTCATGCAATTCTGCCAACAGAAAAAAAAAATGATTAAATACATTGAACATGTGAAATAAATATTAATTCAAAATGATTTGCACAAGAGTCTTGATCAAATGATCAAAATCTTGATTGATTTTGCGACCAAGTTGATTTTATATAAACCAATCACAAGATAACATTTTGTCGTATCATTTTTGTATGATAGTATTATCACTTTTATTATTAGTCCACATACTTGAGTTACCACTTACCAATTAAGATTTTGACATTGAATCATTTTCTCGGACAAATGGACATAAAAGACAAACTAGGGTTGATTGTCCTTTATTATTGGCCCACGTTAGTACTCATAGAGTATATAACGAATTATGGGGCACATTAATCCCACATTTTATCACCTATTCATGTTATTTTACATATCAATCCTGAATACTTATATTGTTCATAATTTGTCACAACTGTATATTTATTACTTTTAAGTATATTGTCGCCATGAAAATAGCTAGAATAGCTAGTTTAAATATATAAAACTATCGATGTGCTATTTAATTAGATATAAGGATTCAGATGAGCTAGAAAAAATAAAATAAAATTATATGTGGAATGTTTTTAAAGTTATCGTACAGTCATGAAAACATCAAAATGGGCCGGCCCTACCCTCAGCCGTCAATTGTAGAGCATGAACGTGGGATCTTTATGGGCCTCTCTCAAAAGTAATATTTTGGGTGATCCAAATTTTTTCTTGAGGACACTGATACATTATGTCCAGCGATCGTGTTTGTAATTGTCATGTCATTAATGCAATGTATAAAAATATCTATCACAGTGCGTACTTTAGTACAAAAAAAAAATACACATTCAATTATTAAAGTATATATTTTATTTGTACTTCTTTAATTGAATATATACTTAAAAAAGGAAGCATGAGATATATACCTTTTAAAAAGTAAAAAATAAGTGAGGACTCCATATGTGGCTAAATGGGGCCTTTTATAACATTATATATTTGGCTGGGTAGATTCATTACATTGGGAATGGAAAATGCTTCGGCAGTTATTCTTGTAGTCAATTTTTTTGTTTTAACACATTTTAAATTTTTTTTAAAATATATATTTGTTTGATAAATTACATGTCTTCATGAAAAATGAACTATATATTCAAATTGAATGATACTTTTTTGTATTTTTTTAATAGAGTATATACTCATCTAACCTACCGATACACACTGGAATAGAGAAGTCATACACTACTCAGTTAGGGTGTTAGGATCAACACCCTAAAATTATATGTGGAATGTTTTTAAAGTTATCGTACAGTCATGAAAACATCAAAATGGGCCGGCCCTACCCTCAGCCGTCAATTGTAGAGCATGAACGTGGGATCTTTATGGGCCTCTCTCAAAAGTAATATTTTGGGTGATCCAAATTTTTTCTTGAGGACACTGATACATTATGTCCAGCGATCGTGTTTGTAATTGTCATGTCATTAATGCAATGTATAAAAATATCTATCACAGTGCGTACTTTAGTACAAAAAAAAAATACACATTCAATTATTAAAGTATATATTTTATTTGTACTTCTTTAATTGAATATATACTTAAAAAAGGAAGCATGAGATATATACCTTTTAAAAAGTAAAAAATAAGTGAGGACTCCATATGTGGCTAAATGGGGCCTTTTATAACATTATATATTTGGCTGGGTAGATTCATTACATTGGGAATGGAAAATGCTTCGGCAGTTATTCTTGTAGTCAATTTTTTTGTTTTAACACATTTTAAATTTTTTTTAAAATATATATTTGTTTGATAAATTACATGTCTTCATGAAAAATGAACTATATATTCAAATTGAATGATACTTTTTTGTATTTTTTTAATAGAGTATATACTCATCTAACCTACCGATACACACTGGAATAGAGAAGTCATACACTACTCAGTTAGGGTGTTAGGATCAACACCCTTTGAAATTAAAGTTAGGATATATTTAAATCCATAGATTCTGTTTTTCTTTTTCTTTTTTGGAATTATACACTCAATTTAATTGAATGTGTTTTTTTGTAAAAAATAAAACCATATTTTTAATCTAATGAAATGTATTAAAAAACGATATTAAAATTGACAACATATAAATACTGCATGTCACTCTCTGAGAAGTTAAAAGCAAAAATACTAAGATAGCATTTAGAATGAAAGCAACTTTTGAAATTAATTTTTCATAATGAGTACTTTTGTTATATTTGAGAAAAATGGTTTTTATAATAAAAAAAAGTCATTTTTCACTTACTCAAAATTTGATATTTGAATTAATTATCATTCCTACAAAAACATCTTCCAAAATTGTCAAAACCGTTTTCAAACACTATCTAAGTTTCATCATGTATACGAAGGAGCTAACAATTTAGCAGATTGACATTGGTTGACGCATAAAATCCTTACATATAACTCCAGTTCCACTCTCAAAATATTTTTAATTTTTTAAAAAATGGATACTTCATGTAATAAAATATATATTTTTATAAAAAATAAAACACATATTTCAATGAATAGTACATATTCTTTGTGAGAAAAAATAATCACAAATTTCATTTAACAAATATATGTCACGCAAAACAAAATAGAACTGAATGGAAGATGATGTATAAGATTGCATGAAACAGTGCCAAAGTTTGCACTTGGAAATGGTGAGTGAATGCCTGTGCCTCCATGGAATAAGAAGAAAAAAAATGGAGGGTAAAATGGTGCCAAAGGCATGAAGACGACAAAGAATTGAATGTCTCATGTAGTGGCACGTGCTTTATCACTTTTTTTAAAAAATTAATTATGGTCCCTCGTATCACCCACTTATTATTTGTAGGTTTATGTTATTTTTGTAGTTTTTATTTTTTTCGATGAAACATTTTTTTAGGTCTCCACACGTTTTTTTTATAAGTCTCCACACATGTTTTCTATTAGTAACACTGATAAATGTAACCACTTTACCCCTATGATCTATAATATCGTATACTTTGTTATGATATTTTGGTACATTATTAATGTCTCTTGATACACTCTTAATTTCGTGTAGTGGTGGTTGTCGTGACAAGATCATGAAGGGAAAAGAGACAGTCTCTTCGTGTGGTGGTTGTTATCATGATGAGAGGTGGATCCGAGTGGGAGAAACTCCAATTCACGTGGATGTGTGGGAGAGATGGGGGACAAATGGAAAATACGAAGGTTATTGAGGGGTAGAAATAGAAAGAAATGGAAAAAAATAACCACAAGTGAATAGAAGGACCCGGAAAAAATACATTCCATAATTAGGTACCTAAAAGTAATTTTAAAAGTATCAGGGACTTGAAATAATAAACGGGTGGTCTGAAGGACCGTAATTAATTTCTCTTCTTTTTTTTAAACTCGACCACGTGAGAGAAGTAAAGCTAGGCCAAGTTAATTTCAAATGGTGTGTATATTTATTCATCAGAAACCAAGGTACATGACCTCAATGCAATGCTTGTTTGAAATCCCAAAAAATATCCCGATTTAGATTAACATAGGAAAACTATACACATCCTGTTTTTTATATATATATAAAATAAAATCTGGATTGAAAAATTGGAATTAAGAAATATTCATTTTTGAACTGATTATCTAAAAATTGATTTTATAAAAGTAAAATTTATTTGATATTGATTCCATACAAAACTTTAGACCCATTATAAAATTTTGAATTTACTTATACATAATTTAATAAAGTATGTATTACATAAAAAATTGTATATACTATATACTAGTGTCTACATTTTGTGGTTGCGTTATTTTTTGTTGTCCATATCTATGGTTTGTTTCTCATAAGACTCGAATACCATATACATCT